>JASVEL010009771.1:0-128417 GCA_032618575.1 Nicotiana noctiflora
ACGGAGACCTCAGTTCGCAAGCTATAGAAATAGGTCCGGATGGGCAATTCCCGGAAACAAAGATACGGCAAATCTGGAATGAGTGCCAAAACCTGAAAATGGATACTTGTGTGCAGAAGAGAGCCTGGGGAGAAGTATCGTCAGGATACTCCACATGGTACCGACGGGGTGTTGAGCATGAACGTCTTTCGAAAAGACCTCACCTGCAAGATTTGATAGAGCAATCCAAGGAGAATCAAAACTGGGCGGCCAAGGAAAAAGAATACAAGGCCAAAATCAGCTTGTTGGAGGATAAATTGAGAAATCTCCACTTTGAAAGTGGTTTACAGGCAACATCTGATGAAGGAGAGAAGAAGCAGCTGAAGAAAGAAAACGAAATGTTGAAGGCTCAGATTGCCCAAATGAAAATTGCATCCGAGACCCCGATTCGCTTAGCCCGGGATGAGAAATTAATTGAGATTCTCCGACGCAAAGTAAATGACTACAGCTTTGACTTGGACAAGGCCGAAAAGGAATTAGTCAGGGCTCGGAAGCAAATAGCCAGAGAAACTGAGGAAAGAGCCAAGTTGGTTTGGCAGTTACAAGACAAGCACGATTTTGAGGTAGCTCAGCTTAGAAAGAAAATAATTTTAGCCACGGTTAAAAGTAACAAGTTTATCAAGGATCTTGAATAAGAGAGAGAGCATTGTTACACAACTATGGCTAGATTAGAATTGGAGCTGCAACAAGTGCAAAAAGATAACCAACATACCTTGGATGCTCGCACTGAACAAATAAGTCGGTTATTGCAAGAAAAAGGGGTCATCCGAGAGAAGATTGGTCGCATTGCCCAATACATCACCCGGAAGAGTCAACTGTGTGAAGATATGTCTCGAGGAACCTTTGTATCAGCGGTGAAGTTCTTCGTGCAACAAGTCATGTCCGACCTAGATAGGCTCCAAAGGGGATTAGCATATAGGCCCGCGGCAAGACCGAACGATGTCTCGCGGGCACTAGGAGCATTAATGTACTCATAGGGCATGCATCATCTTTTATATTTTTTCTTTTATAACATCACCTTGTAATCAATGTTTTGAATTATCAATGGAAAATCAAGTGTTGTTATCAATTCTTTGGTTTTATGTCATTTCTTTTAAATTCGCTAGGCAAATAAATAGGAACGTAATTATGAAAAAGAGAAAGAAAAAGAAAAAGCAAGAAAAAAAAGAAAAAAAAGAAGAAAGAAAGAAAAAGAAAGAAAAGGAAAGAAAAGAAAAAGAGAGAGAAAAAAAGAAGTGATTGGTCTAAATGAGCAACGGCCGGGATGATGCATGACGACTCGAGAAAATGTGTTTGTTTTTAAAGTCGTTGCATTTTATTCATGCGCTAACAACTAATGGGTGTTGATGCTTGTGAGTCCAGATTTTCTTGGCAACTGGCATTCTGGCTACCCACCCATACAACACAAGATACAAGAAGATGACGAAAGTTGTGTCCCAAGAAATTGAGGCAACTATCGTGGATCCTGCTCATGAAGAGGAGATTGTGGATGTAGCAGGAATGAAGGAGGAAATGTACAAACTGAGGCAGCAGATGGCCGAGATGTACCAGGCCTGGTCTAGAGGTCAACCCCTGCCAGCTTACCCCGCCAACCCCACATACATCCCTCCGGCCAACCCCAATCCTGAACCACCTACAATGAATTCATCCTCCACATACCCTGATTACCCCCACTATTATGCCTCCACCTCCCGGGTACCACCACCTCCAAGTCAAACAAGCACCACCTCACATACCCCAAGTTGCTCTAGTGTATGTGGCACCTCCACCCGCTGCTATGCACAAATCCTCCAGTGAACCGGTGTTTCATATACATGATCCTCACTACTACCCTCCAGAACCAACTTTCCGACAACATGAGTCTCATGCTCCGTTGATAGAAACAAGTGAAGAAAGAATTGCCAAGAGTGCAGGGCAAGAAGAGATGGCCAGAAAAGTGAAAAGTCTGGAGAATGCCTTCCGCACTATGCAAGGATTAGGAGGGCAGGTGAGTGTGGCCTACAAGGACTTATGTCTATTCCCTGAAGTGCAGCTTCCCGTGGGATTCAAGTTGCCAAAATTCGATATGTATAGCGGACACGGAGATCCGGTGGCCCACCTCAGGGGGTACTGTAGCAAAATGAGAGGTGCAGGAGGTAAAGACGAGTTATTGATGGCGTACTTCAGCCAGAGTCTGAGTGGTTCAACTTTAGAGTGGTATACCCGACAAGATCATACAAGGTGGTTCGTCTGGGATGACCTTGCACAAGACTTTGCAAATCACTTTCAGTACAACTTAGAGATCATACCTGACAGACTATCCCTTACAAAAATGGAGAAGAAGCCAGGGGAAAGCTTTAGGGAATTCGATTTCAGATGGAGGGAGCAGGCCGCAAGAGTAGATCCACCCATGAAGGAAGGGGAGATGGTGGATTGTTTCCTACAGGCTTTGGAGCCTACATACTACGGTCATTTAGTGTCGGCCATTGGGAAGAGTTTCAATGAAGTCGTGAAGATGGGAAGCTTTGTGGAGGAAGGTTTGAAAACAAACAAAATCATGAGTTTTTCGGCCATTAAGGCCACCAATCAAGCAATACAAACTGGAAACGGGGGAGCAATGGGAAAGAAGAAAAAGGAAGAGGTAGCAACTGTAGAGAGCAGGCCATGGAGCCGTAACCCGCATCATCACCCACCAAGACCCTACCACCAGCACCCACCAAACCCATCAACCCCATATAATCCACCACCACCATCTTACCCGCCAAACCCATACAACACATCGACCCCATATAACCCACCACCACCACCATACCCACCAACAGTCCCACACTACCACCACCCACACGCCCAAGCCTACCCACCGCCACCACCACATGTGTGGAGAGCCCAAACCCCACACAATGTTTACCAGACCCAGAACACATACCCAACCTCTAAACCCTACAGAAACCAAAACAGGCCCAGGCCTGACTCAGAGTGGAGAAACAAGGCAAAGAAAACATCCACCCCACTAGGGGAATCATATACCAGCCTTTATGATAGATTGAAAGAGTTGGAGATGCTAAGCTCGGTTGCACCTAAAGTTCCAAACCCACCCCCCGAAAAGCCTTGATCCGTCTGTTAGGTGTGAGTATTGCTCGGGGACATTGGGCCATGATACCGAAAAATGTTGGCAGTTGAAGAATGCCATTCAGGATCTCATTGACGATAGGAGAATTGAAGTTCAGGCTCCAGAAGCTCCGAACATCACCCAGAATCCGCTGCCAAATCACCATGAGACACACATGATAGAATTGGTGCAAGGTGATAGCAATCAGAAACCATCTCAGTCTGTGATGATGATAAAGTCAAGTGGAAAAGTAGAAAAGAAAGCCGTGAAAGAAAAAGTGATTGCTGAAGAACCAACAGGAAAGCCAGTAGTGGTGGAGGGTTTGAAAGTGGTAGTGCCAGGCGTAAAGTCGATTGTGACTGTGAAAGGCGTGAGTACGGAGCCAGTAATTATAAGGCCGGTGGTGCAGATGCCGGTAGTGAGCACAAAGATTGTACCTTGGAATTACAACAAGGTAGCAGTGGTTTATAAAGGAAAAGAGGTGTCTGGGGAAATTAATGAAACCCACGGTCTCACCCGGTCTGGAAGATGCTTTGCTCCAGAAGAATTGAGAAAAATGAAAGCAGTGAAAGAGAACCAGTTAAAGAAACCAGTGTCAGAAGAAGAGGCAGAGGAATTCCTCAAGAAGATGAAGTCACAGGATTATTCTGTAGTTGAGCAGTTGAGGAAGACCCCTGCGCAGATCTCTTTGCTATCTTTGCTAATACACTCAGAAGAACACAGGAAGGCTCTGATGAAGATACTGAACGAGGCTCATGTTCCTGAAAAGATCTCAGTTTGCCACCTGGAAAAGATTACCAGCAAGATCTTCGAGTCTAATAGGATCACATTCTCAGATAAGGAATTACCTATTGAGGGAACCGAGCACAATAAGGCACTGTACCTTACGGTAAAGAGTGAAGAGTCGGTAGTGACCAGAGTATTGATAGACAACGGATCAAGCGCTAACATTTGCCCGTTGTCGACTTTGGGAAAGCTAAACATCAGTCCGGACAGAATCTGAAAGAACAGTATAAACGTGAGAGGATTTGATGGTGGGGGTAAAAACACATTGGGAGACATTATTCTGGAGGTGACTATCGGTCCTGTGGATTTTACTATGGAATTCCAGGTGCTCGACATTGCTGTGTCATATAATTTGTTGTTAGGCCGACCCTGGATCCACGCGGCCAAGGCAGTACCATCATCTTTACATCAGATGGTCAAATTCGAGTGGGAGCAACAGGAGACTGTGGTACACGGGGAAGAAAATGCTTGCAATATGGTGACACCGTTTGATGATACTGACGGAGATAGAGGTCCTTGGGTCTACCAAGTGACAGATGCTATTGTGGTAAACAGAATTACTGAAGGGGAGAAGTTGCCAATCCCTAGGGTGGCACCAACTGCTGTGATGGTGGCCAAGGAGATGCTTAAAAATGGGTTTGAGCCAGGGAAGGGATTGGGCAAAGCATTGTAGGGGGTTATTCAACTGGTTCAACTTCCATAAAACAAAGGTACTTTCGGCTTAGGGTTCAAACCCACCTTTGCCGACATCCATAGAGCCTCCAAAGCCAAAAAGAACTGGACCTTGCCTAAGCCTATACCCAAACTATCCGACACCTTCGTCAAGCCTGATACAAAATATCGGACATCTGCTGCGACAAAGTACATCGAGACCCGACCTGATGAAGAAGTGCCGAGTTTTGAGAAGATGTTTTGGGAGGTGAATATGTTTGAAGTGGGGGAAGGCACAAGCAAAATGGATGTGCAGTTTGTGGGACCTGGAATCATGTTGAACAATTGGGAAGCTACTCCTTTCCCTATCAGGAAGGAGTCTTGGTAGTTAGCTCCAAAATTTCATCATTGCTTTCCCAAAATTGTTATTTTTATAGTTCTCCCATCCCCTCATGAAAAGAAAATCAAAATGTATCCCGAACTTTGTTCG
The DNA here is from genome assembly GCA_032618575.1 of Nicotiana noctiflora. Taxonomy (NCBI): domain Eukaryota; kingdom Viridiplantae; phylum Streptophyta; class Magnoliopsida; order Solanales; family Solanaceae; genus Nicotiana; species Nicotiana noctiflora. The sequence continues at coordinate 5,055 of JASVEL010009771.1, forward strand.
TTCTTTTTTATCAATGAAATGCGGTTTTCCTTTTCTTCACTTTTTGCCTTATTTTTCTTTATTTTTCTTCTTGTACAGTTCTGCATATGTTGATTCTGATGCCATGTCATGCGTGAAGGATTCTAGACCCAGTTCTGACAATCACGTTACCATACAAGAAATTGAGGAGGATAGTGAAATAGAATGTGAGGATGAGGAAGCCCTGGAGGAAATAAGTAAGGACATGAAACAATATGAGGAAAAACCCAAACCAAATTTGAGTGATACAGAATCTGTAAATTTGGGGAGCGAAGACAATGTCCGGAAACAAAGATTAGTGTTCATTTGGAGGCACCCCTCAGGGATGAATTGATAAGGTTGTTACATGAGTTTAAGGACATTTTTGCCTGGTCCTATGATGACATGCCCGGACTTAGCACTGATTTGGTCGTACACAAGTTGCCTATCTATTCTGAATGCCGGCCGGTAAAGCAAAAGCTGAGGAAATTCAAAACGGACATTAGTGTTAAGATAAAAGAAGAGGTGAATAAGCAGTTTGAGGCAAAAGTCATAAGAGTTACCAAGTACCCCACCTGGTTGGCAAATGTTGTGCCGGTCCCGAAGAAAGATGGAAAAACCAGAGTGTGTGTGGACTACAGAGACCTCAACAAAGCCAGTCCGAAGGATGACTTCCCATTGCCAAACATCCACATATTGATCGACAATTGCGCCAAGCATGAAATCGGTTCGTTTGTGGACTGTTATGCCAGTTATCACCAGATCCTGATGGACGAAGAAGACGCTGAGAAAACTGCCTTCATTACACCTTGGGGAACGTATTGTTACAGAGTAATGCCGTTTGGATTGAAGAATGCCGGGGCAACTTACATGAGGGCGATGACCACAATGTTCCACGATATGATGCATCGAGAAATTGAAGTGTACGTGGACGATGTCATCATAAAGTCCAAAAAGCAACCTGATCATGTGAGAGATTTGAGAAAGTTTTTCCGAAGACTCCGGAGGTACAATTTAAAGCTCAATCCTGCGAAGTGCGCCTTTGGAGTGCCTTCAGGGAAATTACTGGGGTTTATAGTGAGTCGGCGAGGTATTGAACTAGATCCATCAAAGATCAAGGCTATTCAAAGTCTACCTCCGCCGAAGAACAAGAAGGAGGTCATGAGTTTACTAGGAAGGTTGAATTACATTAGTCGATTCATTGCTCAATTGACATCAACGTGTGAGCCGATCTTCAAGTTGTTGAAAAAAGATGCAACAGTGAAATGGACCGACGAGTGTCAGGAAGCCTTTGACAAGATCAAAGAATATTTGGCCAATCCTCCGGTGTTAGTTCCTCCAGAACCAGGGCGACCTCTGATATTGTATCCGACGGTGCTTGATAACTCCTTTGGTTGTGTACTGGGTCAGCATGACGAGACAGGCAAGAAAGAACAAGCCATATATTACCTCAGCAAGAAGTTCACGTCCTACGAGGTGAAATATACTCAACTTGAAAGAACCTGTTGTGCGTTGATTTGGGTAGCTCAGAAGTTGAAGCATTATTTGTCAGCATATACCACATACTTGATATCATGACTGGATCCTCTGAAGTACATATTTCAGAAGCCTATGCCTACGGGAAGACTTGCTAAATGGCAGATTCTGCTTACAGAATTTGACATTATCTATGTGACTCGTACGGCAATAAAGGCATAAGCTATTGCAGACCACTTAGCTGAGAATCCGGTGGATGACGAGTATGAGCCATTGAAGACGTATTTTCTGAATGAGGAGGCAATGATTGTCGAGGAGATGGAGCAAGATGAGAGACCATGATGGAAAATGTACTTCGACGGGGCCGTCAACAGCAAAGGCGTTGGTATCGGAGCGGTACTCATTTCAGGTATGGGTCAACACTATCCCGTCACAGCTCAGCTCCGATTTTTCTGTACCAACAACATGGCCGAATACGAGGCGTGCATCTTGGGATTAAGGATGGCAATTGACATGGGTATTCAAGAGATTTTGGTCATGGGTGACTCGAATCTCTTGGTACACCAAATCCAAGGGGAATAGGAGACACAAGATTTGAAATTGATACCTTATCGGTATTGTTTGCACGAGCTGTCTCAATGATTCCAGTCTATAGAGTTCAAACACATCCCAAGAATGCACAATGAGATCGCAGATGCTTTGGCCACATTGTCCTCTATGTTGCATCATCCCGACAAGACATATATAGATCCACTTCAGATCCAACTCCGTGATCAAAATGCTTATTGCTTTGCTGTAGAAGAAGAGTCAGATGGAGAGCCGTGGTATCATGATATCAGGGAATACCTGAAAGCTGGGAAATACCCGGAGCAAGCCACTGGAGACCAGAAGAGAGCCATCAGGCGTTTAGCCAATGGATTTTTCCTCAGTGGAGGAGTGATATACAAAAGAACACCAGATCTGGGTTTATTGCGGTGTGTGGATGCACAACAAGCAAATGAAATCATGATTGAAGTACATGCCGGAGTATACGGACCCCACATGAGCGGATATGTTTTAGCAAAGAAGATTTTGAGAGTTGGGTATTACTGGCTCACTATGGAACGTGATTGTATCAGGTATGTAAAGAAATGTCACCAGTGCCAGGTACATGGGGATCTGATCCACTCCCCTCCTTATGAGCTGCATACAATGTCAGCACCTTGGCCCTTTGTTGCTTGGGGCATGGATGTCATCGGCCCAATAGGTCCAGCCGCTTCCAATGGGCATAGGTCCATTCTGGTTGCAATTGATTATTTCACCAAGTGGGTTGAAGCGAAGACGTTCAAGGCAGGAACGAAGAAAGCGGTGGTGGATTTTGTGCATGAAAATATTATATGCCGATTTGGAATCCCCAAGGTGATTATCACAGATAATGGAGCCAATCTAAACAGTCATCTCATGGCGGAAGTTTGTGAAAGATTTAAGATCACACACCGCAATTCCACACCTTACAGGCCAAAGGCGAATGGTGCAATAGAGGCGGCGAATAAGAATATCAAGAAGATTCTCCGAAAAATGGTGGAGGGATCCAGGCAATGGCATGAAAAGCTACCCTTTGCTCTCATGGGTTACCGCACGACAGTGCGTACTTCTATCGGAACCACACCTTATACCCTGGTGTATGGAACAGAGGCTGTTATACCCGCAGAAGTAGAAATACCGTCATTACGGATCATAGCCGAAGCTGAGATAGATGACGATGAATGGGTAAAAGCCCGATTGGAACAATTGAGTTTAATCGATGAGAAGAGGTTGGCCGCAGTTTGCCATGGGCAATTGTATCAACGAAGAATGGCCAGAGCATACAATAAGAAGGTACGACCTCGAAAGTTTGAAGTCGGACATCTTGTGTTGAGGCGTATCTTACCGCATTGGGCCGAGGCGAAGGGCAAGTTTGCGCCAAATTGGCAGGGACCGTTTTTGGTATCACGGGTGTTGTCCAATGGAGCATTGTATTTAACAAATGTTGAAGGAAAGTGCGTAGAGACTTCTATCAATTCAGATACGATCAAAAGATACTATGTATGATTCCTTTTCAATTATGTGTTTTGTATTTTGTTGTGATTTTGGAATTGAAATGACGAAGGCATTTTATTCTCTATCCAAACACTTTATCCATTGATAACCCCTTTGAGCCTTAATGAATATATTCTTTCATATCCCTCTCTCGAAATCGATTTAGCGCAATAAGATCGAAATTGCCAAAATGAAAAAAAAATGAAAAAATGAAAAAAAAAAGAGAAAAATGAAAAAATGAAAAAAAAAGAGAAAAAGACAAAGAAATCGGGAAAAAGTCAAAAGAAATCCATCTAACTAATGAAGTTGGATGAACTACGTCCGACTTGATCCCGAAAGGGTACGTAGGCAGCCTCTTTGAAGGTTCAGTCACAATAAAGAAGAAATCCAAAAATTCTCCACATATTGAAACTCGGGCAAAAGTTATGTTTAATAATTCCGAGAGTTGTAAATATCTTTGAACCCTCGTGAGATTTTGAGCCTTTGTACCTTTCTTTCTTAACCCATCCAAAAGCCACGTTACAGTCCAAAGAAAGACCTTCTGATCAATTCCGAAATGATAACGAATGCAATGAAGGAGGAGCGAAACATCGGACAACACCTGTGGTAAGAAAACAAAATACAAAAGGAAAAATGAGAAATAATGAAAAATGAGAGAGTCTCATCGGTGAAAACCTTAACCGACACGGTGAGACGACTGTGAGTTTGAGAGAAATAAAATGAGAGAGTCTTGTTAGTGAAAACCTTAACAGGCACTGCGAGGCAATTGTGAGGTTGAGAGAATAAATGAGAGAGTTCTATTGGTGAAAACCTTTCGAGGCACCGTAGGGCGATCGTAAGGACTACCAGAAAAGAGAAAAGGTAACAAAAACAGTATCGGTTTGGGCTGGAAACAATTCGGAGACAGAATAATGATTGGAACGAACTGGGTCAGAGTTTAAATACATGGCATGGTCAGCGGAATCAGCCGGCAAATACCCAGATAAGTTCTATCATTTCTCCAAAACGCCCTTATCTTTCTTTTATTTTTCTGCATTTCATTATTTACCTTTTGAGAGCTAACTACCAGCTCCTGAAAACGAAAGCTGAAACAACACTGGGTCAGAAAGAAGGAAGAGTTGGGAAGGAAATAAGGAAGCTTGGCAAATATGGCCAAAGGAAAAGAAAACAAAACAAAAATGGAAAAAATGAGAAAATACAAAAAGAGTCTGCAAGGGATAAGCAGTTGAAAGCTACACAACATGAGAAAAGCAAAAAGAAGAAAGCAATAAGAAGCGGCAGATGCCAGTTGCCAGCAGTTTATATCTAATAAGTTCTGTTTCATGCCGGAACAAATTGTCACTAATCACTTTAAAGTGAATGTGACCAATGTGGAAAATAGAAAACACCAAAAAGAGAAGTTCGCCAATAAGTGGAGAAATTCACAGGCAAGAGATAATTGGTAAAAGAAAATACCAAAAAGAGGAAGGTAACATATTTTAAAATCCACTCCCTAGTCCTCAGGCTACGGGAATACTTTTCTGCATCGCACTGCACGTTTAAATTCTGTTAGGTGCCCACCTTCGAATACGGGAATACTTTTCTGCATCGCACTGCACGTTTAATTTTTGTCAGGTGCCCACCTTCGAATACGGGAATACTTTTATGCATCGCATTGCACGTTTAAATTCTGTTAGGTGCCCACCTTCGAATACGGGAATATTTTTCTGCATCACATTGCACGTTTAATTTATGTTAGGTGCCCACCTTCGAATACGGGAATATTTTTGCATCGCATTGCACGTTTAATTTTTGTTAGGTGCCCACCTTCGAATACGGGAATATTTTTATGCATCGCATTGCACGTTTAAATTCCGTTAGGTGCCCACCTCGAATACGGGAATACTTTTCCGCATCGCATTGCACGTTTAAATTCATTAGGTGCCCACCCTTCGAATACGGGAATACGTTTCGCATCGCATTGCACGTTTAATTTCCGTTAGGTGCCCACCTTCGGATACGGGAATACTTTTCCGCATCGCATTGCACGTTTAAATTCCGTTAGGTGCCCACCTTCGAATACGGGAATACTTTTCGCATCGCATTGCACGTTTAAATTCTGTTAGGTGCCCATCTTCGAATACGGGAATACTTTTCTCGCATCGCATTGCACGTTTAATTTCGTTAGGTGCCCACCTTCGAATACGGGAATACTTTTTCGCATCGCATTGCACGTTTAATTTCGTTAGGTGCCCACCTTCGAATACGGGAATATTTTCTCGCATCGCATTGCACGTTTAAATTCGTTAGGTACCCACCTTCGAATACGGGAATACTTTTCGCATCACATTGCACGTTTAATTTCACGTTAGGTGCCCACCTTCGAATACGGGAATATTTTTGCATCGCATTGCACGTTTAATTTCCGTTAGGTGCCCACCTTCGAATACGGGAATATTTTTCCGCATCGCATTGCACGTTTAAATTCTGTTAGGTGCCCACCTTCGAATACGGGAATACTTTTCGCATCGCATTGCACGTTTAAATTCCGTTAGGTGCCCACCTTCGAATACGGGAATACTTTTCATGCATTGCATTGCACGTGTAATTTACGTTAGGTGCCCACCTTCGAATGCGGAAATTATTTCTCGCATCGCATTGCACGTTTAAATTCGTTAGGTGCCCACCTACGTTTAAATTCGTTAGGTGCCCACCTTCGAATACGGGAATACTTTACTGCATCGCATTGCACGTTTAATTTCTGTTAGGTGCCCACCTTCGAATACGGGAATACTTTTCTGCATCGTATTGCACGTTTAAATTCTGTTAGGTGCCCACCTTCGAATACGGGAATACTTTTCTGCATCGCATTGCACGTTTAATTTCTGTTAGGTGCCCACCTTCAAATACGGGAATATATTTCTACACATCATGGTTTATATAGCTAAAAGCCCACACTGGGGCAGAAAAAGAAAAAAAAAGTAGTTTGTTGTTTTGTTTTGAGCAGGTTCAGCTCGAGAGCAAGAAGTACCATTGAAAATAAAAAAAAAAAGAAGAGGAAAACAAGAAAGAAAATCAACAAAAAAGGAGAGTCAGCATCTCAAAAAATCAAAGAAAAAAGAGACAAGGAGAAGCAAACAAAAGCTAGGATAGGAATAATTGTAATTGTAGAATCATAGCTTAGAATAACTTCTTCATTTTACAATCCCCCCAGTGTAATAAGGAGGTCAGCAAGCAGTAACCGCAACAGCAGCAACGGTAACAGCAAAAAATCGCAGTTTCATTGGTAGTCCCAGCTACCAAAATTTTCCGAACTACATTGACTTGATTCCCTTTTAGCCAGGGATATGTAGGAAACCTCTTGAAGCAAAGGTTCGGTCAAAATTTTGAAAAAAAAATGCTTCTCACGGAGTGCTCAAACGGGCAAAAAATCGCTCGTATCCGCTCACTTGTCTTTGCACAGAAACTCTTCGTGTTTACGCGCAAAGGGGAGCAGTTGTGAGCACATGATTTTTGCCCTATATGAGAATTACTCCCAAAAATTCAAAATAAAAGAGTTTTGTGTTGTTTGCAATTGTTGTGAATTTAGTGTCATTTTTAAAAAATAAAAATATATATATATATATATATATATATATATATATATATATATATATATATATATATATATATATATATATATATATATATATATATCGCATTTGCATTTAGGATTTAATCCTACAATTAGGAGTAATTAATTTTATCTCACAAAAATAAAAATTACAAAAATAGGCATCTTTTGCATTTTAGCCTTTAATGTCCAAATTGTGTGATTGTATTTTAATTACCATTTAAAATTAGGTGACAATTATTATTATGAGATTAGTATTTCAAGATAATTTTAGTTTTTATAAATTAGTCGTAGTATTTTGGGCTTTATTAATTAGGAAGTTGAATAATGGAGAAGAACAAAATGGAAAAAATTTGGATTGGTCCATCTTGCAAATTAAGTTACAAGCCCAATCCTAAGAACCCTTACCCAACCCAAAACCCATTGGCCCAAGAAGAAAATTTCAGATTTTTTAGCAAAAAATAATCATAATTACATGACATAAAGTAGTGGGGGGCAAGGAAATCAAGGAAGAAAACAAGGAGAGGAAAACATGGATTAGTGGTTTTTCTTTAAATTAAAAAAATATTTTCTTTTTAATAAAAAATCTGAAAATTTTCGAAATTCTTGCCTATAAATAGAAGAGAATATTTATGAAAAAAGGGGGTGGAAAAAAGAGAGGAAAAATAGGAAGAGAAGAAAAAATAAAAATATTCCCTGCTGTGGTATACACTCAATATACACTCTGGACACAGAAGTATACACGGCAAAAATTTCAATTTTTGAGAGTTTCTTTTGAGAATTGAAAAGAGTTCAAAGCTAGAAAGACAAAACAAAGAGAAAATCTGGAATATATTTTTCTTTTCTATTTTTTATTGGTTTTTGTTTTTCTCCGTATTGCTGGGATTTTCGGGATTGAGGTGTTGAAGCTACTGCTGGTTGTTACTGTTGTTGTTGCTGTATTTTCACCGCCCTGTTGATTTTTCATCTTCCATTCCTTTCAAAACCAGGTACACTTCTCTTATGAATGATGCTGTATTGACGTTCCCGATGAAATAAAAATGGAGATCCAGTTTAAATTCATGTTGTTCTATAGTTTATAGTTTATAATTGTAATTTGTTTATTGTTGTAGTATGTAGTAGCTGAAAAATAGAAATCAAACAAACGATGTAATAGCTTAGTGATAGAGTAGGTAGTATAATAGTAGTAGTATAGTAGCAGTAGCTTATCACTTAGTTTAATTAGGTAAAAACTCCTAAAACATAAATTAGCATATCACTTTTCTACAAAAATCGCTAATTATTCATAGTAAGCTTCTTCATAAAAATAAACTCACATAGTTAACTACACTGGCTTGAATCTGTACATAAACGTAAGTAGGATTTAAATCTTAGTAAAATCAGTGGTTTAGTAATGCTTAAGTCGTGAAGACAGTTGGATTAGATATTGGGTTTGTGTATTTGAAAAATTGATTTATAAAGTCATCACTCGTATAGCTAGTTAATTTTGTGGATCTAAGTTAGAATCTGAGTAATTTGGGGAGGAAAGAGTTAAATAATGCATCAACCTGACCTGTAATATCTAATAGGATTGATTCAATAAAACCAGTAGTGTGATTGTACAAACCTATGCATGATTCCCTTTAGCCTTAGATGATCAATAGGTAATTAACTTAACTGTTCTTCAAGCAGCATATATAATCGAATTTTTCTTCCTTAGAATTTTCAACTAGTAGCTAATGTAGATGTTAGTATCAATTTATTAATAAAAGTCGAGATCATAAAAGAGTCTTTTAACTCTAGTCCGGGGTATAGTAGATAATTGATTCATGATTTGTTGATAGATTGTATACTGATTTCTCTTTTAATGAATAAAACATTTTGAATTCATTCTATTTTACATCATTGTTTTGTTTACGTTTCAGCTTTTGGTTATTTCAATATAGTCTGAATCTGTTATATAAAAACGTGCTTAAACTGCGTCATGAACTCTGTCGAAGTGGTCAAGTGCAAACTTGAAGACTGCATGGGCTTTAAGGCCTGGGCTGGCCCAATGCTGGTCCGGTTAATCGAATGAAGAGACCAGGCCCCCATTAAATATCAAAACCCGATGGGCCTGGAATACTTAGTGTAAAAATCGGTTAAGGAAAAAACACGATTAGAAAAGCATAGTATATACTTCTTAGGATTGAACTTTAAAATTAACTTGGGATGAGCCTCGCCCGACTTTAAACAAGCGGGTCCCCCATTTAGTAATGTTTTAATACAATTAGACTCGGGAAGACTACTAGTTAATTCCATAGTCTTACCCAAAACAATTGAAAGCCGATAGACTATTTTAGGGCACAATTTTAATATACATTCCATTGAACGAGTGTGCACTTGGTGCGACTCAAATCCAAATCTCGGCAAAGCTGAAATATACCGAAAGTCATAGGCGTACTGGTTGCGGTATGACTCGAGGCGTGTTTTCGCGATGCCGCAAATTCTCTAAAAATATAATACTTAATGTAAAAAAGCACTATATGTTGTTAAAAATCTGTGATTAAGTCAAGCAAGAGTCAGGAACGACAATTGAGCGACCGTGCTAAAACCACGGAACTCGGGAATGCCTAACACCTTCTCCCGGGTTAACAGAGTTCCTTATCCGGATCTTTGCTTCGCAGACATTTTTATGAGTCAAAATTCCTCGGATTCGGGATTAACCGGTGACTTGGGACACCATTATCATTCCCAAGTGGCGACTCTGATTAATCTCAATAAAATCCCGAACCGATTGTCCTTTAATTGGAAAAACTCCTTCCCTTACGTTATTTTATCCATTTCGGATATTTGAGCGTCGGGGTATACCCTACGAGCGTATTTATATGCTTATTTTCCCAAAAGTGGGGTAGTAAAAAGGGATGTGTGACAGCCAATATCTAATTATATTTCAAGCCCAAACATGAAAACAACTTCAAATTGGCCTAAATTTACTCTCGTACCCGGTCCAATCTTCTGCCCCTTAAGACCCCTCAAACGACGTAGTATCATGACAATACTTCATCGTTTTTATATCTTTAGGTTGAAAATCAATCTCATCCATTCTTTTGTTTATCAACCAATGGTCCAGGTTCAATTACGGAGTTTAGATAAAAATGTAATAAATCCTTTAGAAGATTAGAGACAAAGGGACACCCTCCTCGTGCCTCATGTCCCCCTCTGTCTCCGTTACCGGTTATGCCTTGCATCGCCGCCGGAAATCACCTCACGGCGGCGGCCGGCCTTCCAACTCACCCAAATTTTCACCACAAATTCCTCCTTCCCTCCTCTTTCCATATCTATGTTTGAAATCCTTCAAATCCCAACCAATACCCCCAAATCTACCAAGCCCTAGGCGGCGCCGCCACCGCGCCGCCGCCACCGTGCATGGCGGCGCCGCCACCCCAACCCCACCAAACTAGCACTGTAGACTCTCCCCTCACTCCCGCATTATGAATATATATCTCCTTCTTTTCAAATACCTCCCATACTTCTCGAATCTAGGGTTTAAATCTGGAACTTGAGCAAAGTTAAACCTCTTCTCTATTTTGGGCACGATTTCATCATGAGTTGATATTATTTGACCATTCTTGACAAGAATGGTCGATTAATATCATCTCATGGCTCGAAATGGGAAAGGCCATCAGAACCAAGTTCAAGGTATTTTTATTATCTTTTCTATCTATCTTTTTCTTTTTTATCTTCATTTGTTTCTTGTTTTCCTTGGTCATCGACTGTTTATCATATTGTTTACCGGATTGTATTTTCATTTAGGTAATTCATGACTATATGGTTTACCCTTGTTTCCATTTATTTGTATGTCTGATATTGATTTTCTTTAGGTGGTTTGAGTTATAGTTTTAATTATTTTCTTTATGTCCATGTTTGCTCTTAATTCCTTTAGGTTTTATTCATTATTTTCCTGTTATAATGAGGTTTCACTGTGACTTGTGGAGTGTTTCATTAAGTGAAGTAATAAAATTAATTTTAGAAATTAGAGTTAACTTTAGCTTTGTCCAAAATTAATTAGATAGTTTGATTCGATTTTAGGCTTTTATTCCAGCTCTTTATCTAACTGACCATGGTCAAAATCTAACTAAGGTAAAAGGATGGATTAGTTTGACTAGACTTGGTAATTTCAGGAAAGCTCAGGGGCAATTTAGGAAGCTAGAACATTCTATGACCTTCTAGACTAAAACTGTAATTGAAATATCAAAACATAATGCAGTAGCTTGAGAAACAAGTCAAAACTTTAGAACTAATGAGCAAAATCTGAAAATAAAAGAGTGGTAAAAAGGTGTGAGTGAAATCTAGAAGCTTCCTTCCCCTCTTCTACCTATAAAAGGCAGCATACCTGCCTTTTTATCCAAGTTTCAAATTTTAAAAATCCCCAAAAATTTCAAGCCTCCAAATTTTTTCCAAAACCTCTCCTGCAAGCTATAACATCTAAATTTGAATTTCAAATCAAAAGAAGTTCAAAAATCTGAACTCTTATAGTTCAAAATTTCTCTTAGATCTTAAGTCCTTCAAAAATCAAAACAAATAAAGAGAATATCCAATAGAAAACTCCAAAAAAAATGTTACATTGAATTTTCTAGGTTAATTTTGAGTTCTAGGCATTGATTATCATCTCTTTGTTTGACTTTTAAGTGCTGAAGCTTTAGAAGCGTCCTGGGTTCAAATTCAAACTATCTTTGGGTGTATTTGAGTTATTTTGGTTTTTTCATTGATTGAAATTGGTCTTGGGTAGTTAATATGGTTTTCTGAGCTTGTGAGCCTCTGATTTCTGTTGCTGAACTGCTATGATACTGCTGATTCCTGTTGCTGTGATTTAGTGTTTGAACTACTACTGATCGTCCTCTTTTCTTTTGTTACCTTACACTTCCAGGTACACATTCGAACATGATTTGATGTAGCCTTTGAAGTGTAAATGTAATAAAATATACTGCTTGAACTATACTTATTTGGACTGCCTTCCATAGTTTATTAGATGCTAAATGATATGTTGTAGTTTAATTTTGATTTGTATTGAAAATCTCGGACTATATAATTTGGATTGGACTGGACTGTTTTAAGAATGTTTAGAATTATGATGCTGTGATTATTGGACTATTGGTCTTTGGACTATTGATTTGTATTGGAATGTTGATTGTCCATTAGTTTAGTATAATTTCGTTTGGTGACTAGTTTAGCTTTCAATGTTATCAACAACATAAGTGAAGGGACTGATTTTAGATCTTACTTTGTAATTAATCATTAAACGGTCGAATTATTAGGAATTAGTTAGTAGAAATGTCATTGATGGTTTATTAATTCAGAATTTGCTATCATGTTGATTTGAATAGTAAATTAGAATAATGTGTTGAACTCAACTTCAAAATGACATGTTGTTATATTGCTGCATCTCATAGTTCAAATATGCTTGCACTTTAGTCTACTCGTTTAGTGTTTGTAAGTTGGCTTTCAAAGACAATGATTTAGACACAAGCATATATGATTACCAGCTTCAACAACTATAGAATGAGGTGAATAATACTGAATTCAGAATCAGCTATTTGTTCACTAGTAACTAAACCTATTGTGAATTGAAAATCAATAATATAGGATCCAAATAAAACTTGCACTAGATATGGCATCCTTTAAGATCCCAAACGAGATAACCTCTATTCAAATAAGAGCTGGGCCAGGTCAAATTAAGGTCCAGCATCAGATAGCTCTTTCAAGGGCTCAATGAATTTTCCTCCTCCTGGGACGAGTCCTAGGCCCAATCTGCCAGACCTTTTGTTTCATATGTTGAAATTTTTGGTTTTGGACTGTGCAAATTGGGTCATGTTGTGTGGGCCAACATTTGTGTACATGAGACAGCTTTTTATGAAGCTAACTGCTTGTTCTTTTTCTTCCTAGATTCATTTTAAGGCCCATAATTCTAAGGGTTGGACATCATAGTATTAATATGGTAATTTGGGTTTAGGGATCGCTAGTTAAGTAGCATGCTCAAATTTTGAACTGGAGGCCCAAAATCCTTGCATACTTTAAATAATAGCAATTGATGGTATTAATTATTTAGGCCCCTTTAGAGACAAAATTAAAGAGAAAGTCGTAGTTTGCTTTAGGTTTGATTTTAAATAATAAAATAAGGTGAGCCCCGCCAAACAAAAATGCATAAATTATGGGGCCCTCTTTAAATGATCCTATTAAAATACTTAGCATTCAGGACTTGCCATTTAGCGAATTTCATGGCCTCCCGCAAAGATAATAACACGTCGCGTTTTTTAATACTCTTACTTTCCTAAGTACGATTGTGCATTTCATGCAACCCAAATCCAAATCCCAAAATGTTAATAAAAATGTGTCAAGGATACAGGTGCATTTCATGTGACGTGATCCAAAATCACGTTTTTATACGACATTCACTTTATTAAAAAGTTTTAACTAAAAATAATTCTAAAATTTCACTATAGGTTTGAACATATATAAAAATAAGATTTCATCCATTTGTAATAATTTAAGCGACCGTGTTAGAACCATAAGACCCGGGGGTGCCTAACACCTTCCCTCGCCTTAACAGAATTCCTTATTCAAAATTTCTGGTTCGCAGACTCCAATTGCAAAGTCAAAATTTTCCTCGATTAGGGATTAATGTTAAATTGGTGAATTGGGACACCAAAAGTCAATCCTATCCCAAGTGGCGACTCAAAATAAATAAATAATCTCATTTCGACTAATGTCACTTTAAATACCCTTATGAATTATACTTCGTGGGTGGTGTGTAAAAAAGGAGGTGTGACATCTGTGACTCGATTGATGGTAAGAACCCTAAAAATTTTGGGATTTATTTGAGTTTGGATATTTGCTATGTGATTTGCTTGCTCTTCATCTCTGAACTTCTTTAGTTTCAAAAACCTAATTTCTTTGGACCTATTCGAGATTCTGAAAGTTGTTTCATCTGTTGCTCGATTGAATTTCTTAATCTTGTGTTTCTTTATATGATTCTTACTTCCTGCTAAGCTTTATAAGGTCTTTTACTCGATCCTTTGGCATGCTATTTGATACTTTCTCTTCTCTGTTACTGAGTAACTGAAATTGACCTATGCGACTACCTGTATTGTCTACTATATAGTGTTTCTCTTGTCCTAAATTCAGCCTTGCACGCTTAGTTCTTATATACTTTTTTATATGCTGAATTTTCTTCTGAAATGACATTCAATATTGGGATTGATTTTAAACCTCCTTGAATAATTTTGATTGCATTCATATGATTACTGATTGACTCCTTCCTTGTTTCGCCTTACTGATTTCCATGTTTCTTGAATTGTTTTGGAAAACATTCCTTAGACCTTCAATTCCTCTATTTCTGACTTGATTTAATTGTTTATTTATGAACCAATAATTTTCCTTTATTTACTATGTACTAGTTGTCTCTATATTCTGCAAGTTTACGTTATTCTCTTACCTTATTTGGTTAACTGAGTATCTCAAAGATTCTTCCCTTAATTAAATCCCTAAGTATTTAACCCTAATTGTCTACTTTGACCAAGATGTTTACTTGATCTTTTTCCTTAAAAGTTCTCTATCCATTACCGTTTAAGTATGAACTTCTTAATTAATGGAAGTCATTATATGATTTATTTTAATTGGTACATAGTTGCATAATTACTACTAAATTATGATTCTTGCCTTATTTTTTTTTTACCTATTTTCAAACAATAAATACCCTTCTCTCTCATTAACACAACATACGAGCACTCTTAGTTTCTAAACTCTCACTCACACTCAAAAACTATTCTCTTTTGTTACGTGTATTGTGGCATGTCTTCAAGTCGTGCTATTTTCTTTTACTGTATCGTGCTCTTTGAAACTTGTATGTTCTGATTAAGATTTTCAGTAATCACAACAATATGTTTACTTAATGCTTTTACCCTCTTATATGTCTACTGCTTGTGCTTAGTTTAGTACTTATTTTAGCATGTTGTAATTTCCTTCTTCCTTTTCTACATCTACTATGCATCCTAAATGTGTTTGATGCTAATGATTTGTTTGAGAAACGAAAGTATTAAGTATTACTATCTATGACTCAAACTTGATTCCCCTGGAATCATAACCTCTATGTCACCATCACAGGCTTTGTATCCTCGTTGATTTTTCAAGCATAACAACACTTTCTATTGTTGTGCATGCCAAGAATTAGGTAATGCCTAAGTACATAGGCTCTTTGCAATCCCTAATCCTTGAACCACTTTGTGTGAAATCCTCAATCCAGTAACTGTTTCACAACACCTCTTCCCCTCATCTTTACTTTTTTTAGTTCTTTAAAACTCTATTTCTTCACTTGCACTCTCTCTTAGACTTTATATTCTGCCCCCCTCTTGTGAGCCTTTCCTTGGGACCCATTGAGCTCCCTCTGAACTTGGACACTTGAGGGTTAGCCCTTCCACACTGCACTGGTCCCTATTCTGGTGACCAATTCAGGTGTGAGCACTGTACGAAGTCCCATTGAGGCTCTTAGGGAACTCTGAAACACTCAAATTGGAGAAAGACTTTGAATCAATGGTCTTTGAGTTGGTGTATCTCATAATTCAAATAGAAAGTCAGAGTCAGGCTTTCCTTTGGTTGTAGTATTCTTTGTACTTTTTTGATGTAATTTATTTTTGATTTGTAATAAGTTGTAATAAATATTTGGTGGTGGATAGTGATACGGGGATGGGTAACTATACATGCAATGGTAGAAATCGTGCCTATAGGGTGTTTCAATTTCTGCATATTCAACTTCACCTAGAAATAATGCATATAGGCTTGTTCTAATGTTATTCTGCATAATTCAAACTGCATTTTAGACACCATGACTATAGGTTTAAAGCAATTTCTTTATTAGATACCATGTCTATAGGTTTTAAAATAAGTTCTGCATTTTAGATACCATGTCTATATATTTAAAAGCAATTTCTACATTAGATACCATATCTATAGGTTTTAAAATAATTTTTGCATTAGAGACCATGCTTATAGGTTTGAAAACAAGCTTCTACATTCAGATACTACGTCTATAAGTGTCTAAAATCAGCAACGTGTAGAAAATATGCCTATAGGAGTTTCCAAATGAATCTGATTCGCTTCACTTAATGTTAGCTATAAAATCAACAATAATAAATACTATCACCTGCAGAACCTGTAATCAATTTGTTAATTCTTCATCTCTTTTGATAATCCAAGTCCTTTACTGAACAAAAGTTTAGAAAACATGCCTACAGGATCCCAAATAATTCATTCTGAGTTCTTACTGTATCATCACCTTCTGCATTCAGTAGTATCATGCCTATAGAACATCGTCTTAACACATATGCAAGTATTAGAGTGATAATTAAAAATTGAATCTACTTCCATTAATTATTACAACCCGTTGGCAGGCCTGATTTGGGCTTCCTATTTGAATTATGCAATAAACTAGCCTGCCTCAACTTTTTAAACTATCTCATATTTGGTATTTAATTAGACCTAAACAAGATGTCAAAGTCATGCTAATTATATGTTTTTCTGTTAAAGGAGGCATACCTGAGCCTCTGCTTGTTTATATGCTTTTCCCCATAATATGGAATATGTGTTTTGTATGATGCCGTAGAGTTTACCTTTTGAAACCTCAAACAAGCCTAATATCTCACATTTTTAGGATTTATAGTTCTATGTGCCTCCGGGACTGATAGGAGTGGGATGGGTCATTGCATGCTAAGTAATCGATACCAATCTGTGCTTTAAATACCTTAACGGGGCGAGAAGTGTAGATATGGATGTGATGACTAGGCGATAGTGTCACATGTATCCACTCATTGAGGAGTGATTACCGGACATTGTGTAGGGTGATCCATATTTTTAATAAACCTAGGACTCCCCTTTCCTTTATTATTTATTCTTTTAGCATTGTAACTCTTTATTTTATAAATCAGCTTTTCTAATTGCATTTTTAACCTTGTTTACTTTCAAAGTTTTATATGTTGAAGTACCCTCTTATTTGAGCCTTATTTTCTTATATGTTGATTATAACCAAATTCACAATAATTATCTTGTCACGACCCGGATTTTCCCCCAACATCGGGATCGTGATGGCGCCTACTCGTGGTAGCTAGGCAAGCCACTGTATTCATACTATCCTGTTTTTAACACAATTTTAATTAAATAAATGCGGAATACTTTATCGAAATAGAAATAACTAATTACAAGATGAAAATCATACCGAAATCCTCTACCCAAGACGTGGAGTCACCAACTCACAAACTACTATGGAATACTACACATAAAAGTCTGAAAGAAATATAACACAATTCTGTTTGTCTCGGAACAAAGAGACTACAGCTAATAACATAAATAAAGAGAGAGACGCCGGGCCTGCGGACGTCTGCAAGCTACCTCGGTCCCAAATATGATCAACTCCCACGCAATCGATTTACTACTGCTGCTGCTCCTGATCGTAACCTGGACCTGTGCAAAAACGCACAGAAGTCTAGGACCAGACACCCACATAAACCTGTGCAATTCAATATATATGTATACCACAGAATAACAAGAAATAACCAGGTAATAACACAATAAGGAATATCTCAAAGAATTCAACAATTAACAAAAGTTAATAAATTCACAAGGAAAAACAAAGTATAATGGAAACACAAGTAATATCAAGTCAAGGAATAGCAAGTAGTTGCACGGCATCACCCTTCGTGCTTTTACTCTCATCCTCACCAAATAAGCAAATAAAGTACACGGCATCACCCTTCGTGCTTTTACTCTCATCCTCACATCCATAGTACGACATGATCCTTCGTACATGGTTCAATAACTAGGGCACGGCATGATCCTTCGTGCATAATCAATAAAACATGGCACAGCATTAACCTTCGTGCATAAATAAATAAACATGGCACGGCATCACCCTTCGTGCATTATCACTCTTCCTCACCCAAATAACAATCACAGTTAAGGGCAAAGAAAGAAGCAGTAATTCATAAACCGTCCCATCAAGGGCAATCAATAATTATCTTCACAACAAGTCCCAACAAGGGAGAACAATAACAATTCATCCGTAATATATCTCAAAATAATCATTTTTCAACGACTCACGGTCATACTAGACGCCAGTGTATGGATGCTCGTCACCACAGCCCATACACCGCACTCGATCACATAACACATAGCACATAATCGTATTCCCTCAAGCTAGGATAGAACAAACACTTACCTCGAATGTTTATGAACAATTCAATCCGTGGAAATGTCTTTTTCTTTCAAATTTAGCTCCAATCCAACTGTATCTATACACAATTGATTTAATATCATCAATACTACTCAACAAACTAATTCTTAAGACCAAATACAACTTTTACAACATTCTGCCCGAAATAGTGAATTTCAACCCCGGGCCCACATGGTCGGAACTCGGCGTTAGGACCAAAATCCGGTTACCCATCCCCCCACGAGTTCATATATATGATTTGTTTCAAAATCGGACCTCAATTCGAGGTCCAATTCCCCAATTTATGAAAAACCCTATTTTCTAACAAAAACAAGAATTCTACCATGAAAACCTTTGATTTCTAATGAAAAACATGTTTAATGATGTTAGGAATTGAAAGAATTAAGTAAAAAGTGACTTACAATTGTTTTGATGAAGAAGGAATCGGTGAAGAATCGCAAATGGGTGTTTTTGTTTTGTAAAAAGTGAAGAAATGAACTGAAAATCGTGTTTTACAGGTCTCTGTGTTCGCATTTGCGAACATGGGTTCGCAATTGCGAACCCCGACCAATTTCTGGAGTTTGAAAAATAAGCTAAGGTTGGGAAGTTCGCATTTGCGAACATTTGTTCGCATTTGCGAACACTGGCAGACAAAGGGAGTGTTCGCATTTGCGAACTAATGTTCGCATTTGCGAACATAGGCTGTATAGGGCAGTGTTCGCATTTGCGAACAATGGTTCGCATTTGCGAACCAAGGCAGTATAGGGAATGTTCGCATTTGCGAACTTTTGTTCGCATTTGCGAAAAGGGGGCTTCGCATTTGCGATCAGGGTTCGCATTTGCGAGCCCTGCCTTGTACTGCCCCCTTCGCAATTGCGAGAAATACTTCGCAATTGCGAAGCCAACAGCTGGGTGAAAAACCAGCAGTGCAAAAATTCAGAATTTCATCCAACGGCCTATCAAATCTTTACCCGAGCCCCCGGGCTCCAAACCAAACATGTACACAACCTCAAAAACACATTATGAACTTGTTCGTGCGATCACATCGCCAATATCACCTCGTTTTCATCAAATCAAGCCTCAAATTCATGATTTTCATACCTTTGGTTTTCAAAACTTTCAATCTTGGGACTCAAGGTCCAAAACATCTCAAACGACATCCAAATGTCACCAACCTTTACAGAAATCACATATATAATATTTAAGACTTGTACCGGGCGTCGGAACCAAAATACGAGCCCGATACCAAGGTCAATTAATTCATTTCCTTTAACAATTACATCAAAAACAATTTCATAGAAAAATTCATAACTTGGGATCTAGGCCTCAGAATTCGACTCCGGACGCATGTCCAAGTCCCATATTTTCCTACGGACCTCTCGGGACCATCCAATCTCGGTTCCGGATCCGTTTACCAAAAATGTTGACCGAAGTCAACCATATCAATATTAATATCATTTTTATCCAAATTTCTCATAGAATTCATATTTTCTATCACAAAATCTTTCCGCTACATGCTCGGATCGTGCACGCAAATCGAGGCAACATAGAATGAGGTTTTCAAGGCCTCAGAAGCTCGAAATGATTAATAAAATAAGTGATGACCCTTTGGGTCGTCACATATCTGGCCGGGAACAACACTAGTGCATTCTGAGGAGTGTTTAACACATTCTCCTTAGAATAATTTCAAGCCCTTACCCTATCTCTTGTTGTTCAAATC
This sequence comes from Nicotiana noctiflora, assembly GCA_032618575.1. Lineage (NCBI taxonomy): Eukaryota > Viridiplantae > Streptophyta > Magnoliopsida > Solanales > Solanaceae > Nicotiana > Nicotiana noctiflora. The sequence goes on from JASVEL010009771.1 coordinate 25,116, forward strand.
AAAATCTTTTGATGTCCTAATGCACCCTGATCATTAGGTGACGACTTTTCAAATGCTAAACCCAGTTTCAAAAAGGAACGAGTTGTCCCTCTAAATGTCATAAACCTGATTTCTGCAAAGGAAAAAGGGGGTGCGACAGCATGTCGACTATGTTGGGAATTTTTAGGCTTTTACCATTTCAAACTAATATTGTGAATTTATGCTTCTCTACACGCAATTATTTGTTTATTTCTTTTTAACATTCAATTTCCTTTTCGATTGCAAAACTTACTTGTCTCTTTGTTTCTTTCCTATACTGCTTTCCATCATTTCTGCTCTAAATTGTTAAACTATTGTGTTTACTGCTTTCTTAAATGTGCAAATACGTGACAACACGCCTTTAATTTTTGCATAATCATGCTCAATATGATATTCCACTCGTTCCAACAAAAATACCATAGCAACATTTATAATAAGGGGTTGCGCTATTCCGATATTATTACCCCCTAAATTTGGAAAAGGAATATTTACGATAAAACCAGTCGATAAACAGTGTAGTCGACGGTTCTGTGCCTTTCCCCTTTGAGTTTTCCGCTCAAGGGTACCAATCTAAAACCCTAAAGAAATCTTAGTCTGTTAAAATGTGCATGCATCATGGTCAAACCTAGCCGAGTTATTTATATTGTCCGCATAATGACACTTTAAGATAGCCCTGTCTAAATTCCACTAGGTTTCACTAAAACCAAACAGACACTACCACGTTCTGTGCATTCATTTGGAGAACTAATTCTTTCATGCCAATTGTTGATATTAAATAGTCGAGTCTTGTGGGGGTTAAGGTCCTAACCCTTTTGTCTTGAAGAAATATAAGGCACAGTGTCCCTAGATTCGGCATAGTTACCCACATACATCCAAAATTGCTAAGTTGGTGGGAGAATCTTCACTCCAGTGACCATACTCTTGTTCGGAAATATCTGGGAAATCTACCTTCCCTCCTGGAAGTCCAACAAAACAACAAGATCATAGAAGCTGCCTCCTTTGTATTGGGATTGTGAGAGGTCTATTTTCTGCTTCAGGGACACTAATATGACATACTTGCTAGATGAAATAGGAGGATTGGCCGGTATACCATAGGAAACTCCGGCTTTGCTAGTGCTTGAAAATCGTACGGGCATGGGTTTCCTCAAAATGATGGGTTTGAAGAATAATTCAGAACTGACATGTCTGAAAGACTCCTATATCCCTTTTGATTATTTGTATAAGAGGTACGGTCAGAGCAAATCCTACCATACCTATTCCAATGAGTTTTCCATCACATCACTAGGGCATAATCACTGAAGGGTCTTTGTATTCATGTTTTCCTTCCCAGGATTGATTGTGTTTCCAATGAAGAAAGCAAGGATCCATATTAGACTAGCTATGGTCACTAAGACCTTAATGGAAGGAATTGGCGAGCAACCATTCAGCATTGTGCCCATTATCGTTGCAAAAATGTACCCAGCTCTAGAGAGGTGTCAACATGGAGCAAACCACTCTGAAAGATGACAATTCGCTACTACACTTTTGGCTTGTAGAGCATCTCCAAAAGGGTGAATATCAACAAGAAATTCAACAAAGGGACCGGGATGATCATATAGATTTCCATTATTCAAAGTGAATGAATTACATGACCAACATATTTGCTCAAACGAAAGATGCCAAGGGATGCTCAAAACCATATGTCAATCTGACAAAGGACCAGGTACAATGGATGTTCGAGTGGTTTCCGACCGATGAGTTCATCGCCGGATACAAAGAAACACCTTCCCTGATATTAATCAGTCTCAGAGGAACATACCCTTACGTCCCTCTCCGGGTTATAAGGCAAGCTGGTAGGAAACAGGTTATACCTATGGTCGACACGATGAGTCATTTCCAGGCTAATGATTGTCCTTACAAGTGCCAAGCTCAGCATATGTGGCACTACAAGATCGTCCTGGGAAGGGATACCATCGAGCCAAATAGATACAACACCGGTTGTGCTCCCTACTATTCTGGCTGGTTGGAGGATAATCATAATGGTTTGGGCTAGCCCGGATATGTTCAAGGTCACAGGATCATAGATGAAAAGGCCGAGGAACAGGTCAAATACAATTAACTACGCAAGAGGATCCAAGAATGTGAAAGCGAGCACTATGAGATACAGAGAGCCAATTAGAACAAATTGAGGAGTGGAAAGATATGGCTGTTAGCGCCAACAAGCGACTGGTATATTTAGAGCAAGGTATAGTGGAGGTGGAGAAGAAATTTCTCAAGAGGGTCGAAGACTGCCGAAATGCTGAAGGAAATGAAGGCAGGCATCTAGCCAGAGCCTCCTTACTGCTAAGACTGCGTGAGTTATGGAAGCTATTTGATGGAGCTAGGGATTCTGAATCTAGGGAAGATCCTTCTAGGACCAAATAGATATGAGCTTTTTTCTTCTTCTTTAATTAAATGTAATATGGACAATGGCCACTAGTGAGTTTTATTTCCTATTATTTAGTGTTGATTTGGAATTCTTCTACTTTTTATTAATAAAATGAGGCATTTAGCATTCCAAGTTCTCCAAATCAACTTATGTTAGGCCTACCTTGGGCACAAAGAGGTCGTAAATTAGGACATGCTTTTCATTCCTGTACTATGTGTTTAAATATTGCAACATCTTTTTTATGATCCTCACCGACTTGTTACCTTTTTTTTTGACTTTTTGTTTATTTATTCCCCTCGCCCAAAGGTTAGTTCGTGCACGCTGGCATCATCATCGTATTCCATGAGATCCAAGGGGCCTCCACCCACTCTTTCTCTTGGTCTTGTCAAAAAAGAACAAAGGGAAGATGGAAGATCTGAACAACACCAGAAAAGAAAACTCAACTGAAAGGGTAGAGGTCACTCATGGTCACGGTACTCTGGTTCCCAAGGAAAATGCATCCCAATTGGAACAAAAGCTGCTGAAATTTCAGGAAGAACTTGACCAAGTTCAGAATATGGCAAATCTGTCATTTTCCCTCACCACTCCAAATGTTAATTTCCCAAATGCTCAGAACCCCACACCACCACAAAACCCTCCCGCTCCTCACCACCACTGCAACATCTGCCATACCCCAAATAACACCCCGCTGCTCATCTAGAACCCGAAAAAGTCCACAAGTGATCACTGCCACACCCGCCATAACACCTCCATCTACGTGGATACTATGCCACACTCCACACATCCCATCTCAAGCACACCCAAAACCGATGATAAAGACTTTCTCATCAGAAACCTGGCCGAAGAACTTAAGGAATTGACTAGTACAATTCAAGGCGTTGATGGAAGTAAAGGAATTAAAGGGCTAAACTACGAAGATCTTTGCATAGAGCCCGATGTCAAACTGCCCGAGGGGTACAAACCTCCTAAGTTTGAGATTTTTGATGGTTCAGGGGACCCAAGGGTCTATTTGAGAACCTACTATGACAAGTTGTTTGAAGTAGGAAAAGATGAGAAAATCTATATGAAGCTTTTCATCAGGAGCTTGAAGGAGATGCTTTATCTTGGTACATTAGACAAGATCCAAAGAAGTGTTCGAATTGGGTAAGCATGGCATCCGACTTTATTGACGGTTTAGGTTCAACATGGAGAATGCACCAGATGTGTTCTATATTCAGAATCTAATGAAGAAACCTACACAAACATTTTGCGAGTATGATACTCATTGGAGGTCCGAAGCTGCTAAGGTTAGACCTGCCTTAGAAGAAAAACAAATGCACAAATTCTTCATTCAGGCCCAAGACCCACAATCTTACGAGAAGTTGATGAAGATCGATGGCCACAAATTTTCTGACTATATCAAGGTGAGTGAAAGAATCGAAGAGGACATCAAAAGTGGTATGGTTATGAATTTCGAGGCCTGGCAAGCTGCAAACAAGAATACAAATAGGTTCTTGGATTTGTTGAGCATTAGTGAAGACATTCAAGACCCGTATCTAGTAAAGGGGTGTTGCATACTACATTTCTTAGGTCATCGGTAAGGTAACTCAAAAGGTTTTGAGGAGCCCAACATCGGTTTGACGCATGCCAGGAATAAAGACAAATGGGAAGCCCGCCGCGGATTAGCCTTCATGGTAGCTTTTTAGGGAGTTGTGGTCTATCCAATAGAAGACGGTCACATAGACCTCGGCCTAGTAGGAATGCTGGATATTGCCATTAATAAACCTACTAGCACAGTGGTTCCCTTAATTGTAGCAGAAATATACCGAGCTTTGACCAAGTTTCGAGAAGGTGTGAAATTCTTTCAAGGTTTTAATTTGCTATTACAACTGTGGATACAGGTGGACCTTTGTTATTGCATGGGGTATATGAACTACGATTTAACCGGGCTGAGTTGTATTGCAGAATTTGGGTCCCAGGTAACAGGTATTGAGTTCCCTGAGGGCAATGAGGCTTGGTCATCATGCTTGAGATCATTGGTGACGGATAAAGTTGAATGGGCTTTTAGGTGGCTTCCTACTACCGAAGTTGTGTACACATCGACAGACGTGCCTTACATTGTTTTGATAGGTATCCGAAGCATCCAACCTTTTGCTCCCTACCTAGTCCTGAGGCAACTAGGGAGATTTTAAACCGTTGACAATGATTAAGACATGAGCGGGCAAGTCATTATGCCCGAAAGCTGCATTCTCTAAAGGTAAAATCCGACAAATATGGAATGAATGCAGATACCTTAAGCCTAAGACCATAGTACATGACCGAGCTAGAGGCGAGGTAGATCCTAAATACTTGACATGGTTTGGAAAAAGGTTTCAAATCCCTTAGAGACCCACTAAAAGGCCACATGTGCAGCAATTCACCGACGAGGCTCCGGTTTAGTGTTACAACCCATATCCATAGGCGTTAGTTCCTGCTATACGTTAGTTAACACAAATACAAGAAGGAATTATCCCTGAGATGATAGGAAGTTAATCCTATTGATCTTAAGTGATACAAGGGTGCATAAGGGTGATTAACAAGTATTAGAAGTTAAACGAATCAAGGATGTTGTAACTCATATTTTCGGGTAAACCTAGAGGTGCTTAATACAATAAAGTGGTAGTATTTTAAGGTATTTAAATCATATAATATCCGTGTCATAAGTCTTGAAGTCAAACGAGTTATGAAACAAAAGTCGACAAAAGTTGTTGCAACTTAGGTTCATAGTTTTACTTAAACTTTAGGGCAAATGTTATTATGCTTTTCTCCCAATATACTTGGAATTACGGGGTTATCTACCCACCAAATTGAAGATATATGAGTCTAGTTTACAAGTCATTAAACCATTTATGAATAAGACATTGGAATAGAGAGATATATACATTTTTGTGAGACTGCACAAGCTGCTAGGTGACAAGTAGGTGGGTCACCTACTTGGTTAAATGACGGCCCAAAAGAGGCAATTTCGGGTCAGACAAAGAGCCCATTAAAAGGATTATCTAATACAATATATACCCCATTATATTTCACAATTAACCATACCTAAACCCCTGAAAAATTCCTCCCAAAAATTATCCACAAACCCTAATTGATTTTTCCTCTCTTTCAAGTTCAAATTGGGGGTAAACCCTAGAGTTTGAAGAATCAAGATAAAGGCTGAGTTATCCAAAAAGTAAGATGAGTTTACTGCTATATTTCATATATTTATTCTGATGTGAATTCATGGTAATTCGTTCTATACATGTAATAACTCACGGGACGGTAATCGGAAGCCGTGAGTTCGAGTTATTCACTTGTAGCAGACTGTTTTGTGGACTGTTTTGTGTTGCTGTTGGGCTGAGTATTTTACTACTGTTTTGTGGAGTTTTGGAGGAGTAAAGGTGTGGAGAAACACCATATATATGTAGGGTTGTGGTCTGTTAGTTCTTCATAATATTTTTGGGTCGTTTGATACGACTACGGTGGCCGTCATATGTATGAAGTGATTAGGTTGTGCGTGGACTGTTTTGGGAGGCCCAATATGTTTATTATTGATGTTATTTAGGCTGTTTGGTGATTGTTTTGAATGGTGTGAAGTCATATATATAGGGTAGGTGTTGACCGTTTCATCATAAAGTATGTTGTGGTCGATACATAATAGTTATGACGATTGAATGATAACTATTGTATCTTTACTCTTATTGTAGAGTAAAGAGTCGCGAAAATTACATAGCTTGCGATTGGGGCAGTATATACAAGGTATGTTAGGCTATCCTTTCCTCCTTTTGCATGACTCTGATTGTACATAATGTAATGAATGAGCATCTAAAGATACTCTACTCTTAGAAGCTAGGAGTACTTACATTGTTTCCTCTCTTATGGAACGATTGATGTTGATGTTGCTTCTCTTATTCTTATGTTATCAATATTGTTGGTACTTCCTGATTCCTATAAGGTTCATAGTGAAGAGTTAGTCCTAATAAGGTGTATAGAGGATACCGAGCTTACGTCATTGCGAAAGGTCTAGAACGTGTTTCCATGAGTCGAGCATGCATTATATATATGTATCTATTTCTCTACTGAGCCGCGCTATAGTCGGCCGGGTTCGGCACCTATTATGTAACCACTGATCAGTTAGGCTTTACCGAGCACCATGTGACCGGATACGATTCTACCGAGCCTTGTCATGATCGGGTACGTTTTTACCGAGCCTATTACGGCCGGGTATTATATGATGACGATGATTCCCATAAAGGCGTATGTTTTAAAAGTTTATGTATTTATACAAATTGTATTATTAATTTCATGTCAGTAGTCCTCAGAGTTACTCAGATGTTACAGGTTGTATATTTTCTATCCCTGTTTACATTGCTGTTCGTATTTATGGTTCCCTGCCTTACATACTCAGTACTTTATTTGTACTGACGTCCTTTTATTTTGTGGATGCTGCAGGTTCTAATAGACAGGCACGTGCCACTCCCCCCATAGTAGGTTGTCCAGTTTAGCGGTGATTGGCGAGATCCCTTCTCAGTACTTGCCGTGGTCTTGGTATGCATTTTTGTTATAGACATTATGGGTATGTTGGGGCCCTGTTCTGGCTATGTTGCAGCACTTATATTCTTTTAGAGCCTCATAGACAAGTGTCAACTCATGTATAGTTTGTATGCCTTGTCGGCTGGTTTTTGTTGTATAGTCTTTTATGGTAGTGTGGTAGCTCGTACCATATATATATAGTTTCTTGATTGTATGGTCATTCCATGTTATATAGGTTCATGCCATCATATTTTATTGTTGGTTGTCCATGATCCATGTCTTCCTTTTATATTGATCTCGTCAAGATAATAAAGAAGGTTAGATAAAATGTACGTCAGTGCTCAACAAGTATGGTCGGGTGCTAGTCATGGCCCTCCAGTTTGGGTTGTGACAAAGTTGGTATCAGAGCAGGTCTGCCTAGGGATTGTCTATGAGATGTGTCTAGTAGAGTCTTGATTATGGATGTGTAGCGCGCCACATTTATAATCAGGAGGCTACATGACATCTAGGGTTGTTACCTTTTTCCTGAATCTAGATAGTGCTTAGAGTTGAGTCCTAAGTGTTCGTCTCTAATGTTCACCTTGTTTTCTTTCAGCGATGCCTTCGACTAGAAAGCAAACAATTAGTAGACGGCTTGATACAGCTGCGGGAAAGGGTACTAGTAAGGTGCCCCAAGCCAGAGTAGGCCAATGTGAGGCTTAGAGTGAGTTGTCGTCTCATACCTCATCTACTCGATCTCCTCAAGAGGATATTAGGAGGCACCCAGCACCTCTAGTTCCTCTGTCTGGCACTACAGACCAGGATATGCGAAGTGCTTTACAGTTATTGACTAGCTTGGTAGCTGCTCAGGCTCAGCGGCAGAATACAGATGCTGCTGATAAACCAGTTAGTACGAGAGTTCATGATTTTATTAATTTAAACCCTTCAGTTTTTACCAGATCGAATCCCAAGGAGGATCCCCAGACTTTTATTGACCAGGTTCATCGTACATTGTGGGTTATGTATGTTAGTGATACAGAGGCAGTGGAGTTGGCTTCTTATCGGCTACGGGATTTAGTGGTTTTGTGGTATGATAGTTGGGAGAGATCCAGGGGTCCGAACGCTCCTCCAGCTGTGTGGAAGGAATTTTCTGAGGCCTTTCTTCGTCACTACTTGCCAGTCGAGATACGATAAGCTAGAGCTGATAAGTTCTTGGTCCTTAGACAAGGTAATATATGTGCGAGAGAGTACAATATGTAGTTTGATTTTTAAGCAAGGTATGCTCCCCATATGGTGGCCGAGATGAGTGATAGGGTGCATTTGTTCGTGAACGGTTTGGGACCACATCTGATAAATGAGTTCACAACAGCATCCTTGGTGGAGGGCATGGATATTTACTGTATTCAAGATTATGCCCAGACCCTTGAGGATTGTAAACGCTAGCAAAGGGCATATATGGAGCAGGATAGGGGCCAGCATAAGAGGGTAAGATTTGCACGGTATTCTGACGACTTCAAAGGCAATGTCAAGCCCCAGTCTTCAAGAAGTCCGGTCCCATCTATAGCTAGTGCTCCTCCACAGTTTCAGAGGCCTCAACATGATCGATTTACCTATTCTAGTCCAAGTCAGAGTTCGTGGGCATCAGGCTCGTAACATCACAAAGATACTAGTAAGATGAGACCCACAACACCACGTTGTGATCAGTGCAACAAGGCCCACTTTGGACTGTGTCATCGAGGTTCTGATGCATGTTATTCTTGTTGACAGCTTGGCCATATGATGCGGGATTGTCCAATGGAGGTGATGGTATGGTGCAGCCGACTGGATCTATGTCTGGTTCTTCCTCGTCAGTTCGACCTCAAGCATTGGGTTTCAGTAGTCGACAGGTCGTAGCAGAGGTAGAGGTGCGGTGCTGAGTTTGAGTGGTGGTCAAAATCGAACCTATGCTCTAGTAGGTCAACTGGATCTCAAGTCGTCTCCAGATATTGTTACAGGTATATTGTGTGTGTTTTCTTATGATGTATATGCGATGATTGATGCAGAATCTACATTATCATATGTTACACCCTTTCGCATTCAACCTAAATTAATAAGTAAACCCCTTGCGGTATCTACTCTGATGGGAGATTCTGTGATTGCTAGAAGGGTATATAGAGGTTCATTGTGATGATTTGTAGTCATCAAACCTCGGCAAATTTCTTTGAGTTAGAAATGGTTGATTTTGATGTGATAATGGGAATGGACCGCATGGCCTCATGCTATGCAAATGTTGAATATCGTATGAAGATGGTTAGGTTTTAATTTCCTGGTGAACCCGTTATTGAATGGAAGGGGGACATTGCTACACCAAGAGGTAGGTTTATTTCCTATCGTAAGGCAAGAAAAATGATCCTAATAGGTTACATTTATCATCTCGTTCGTGTTAGGGATACAGAGGCGAAGCCGCCTACTCTACAATCAATCCCCGTGGTAAATGAATTTCCAGAGGTTTTTCCAGATCAACTCCCAGGCATTCCTCCTGAAAGGGAGATTGAGTTTAGCATTGATGTGTTGCCTGACACTCAACGATCTCTATCCCTCCATACAGAATGGCCCCGGCAGAGTTGCGAGAATTGAAGGTGCAGTTAAAGGACTTGCTGGATAAGGGCTTCATTAGGCCTAGCACTTCACCTTGGGGTGCACTAGTCCTATTCATGCGGAAGAAATATCGGTCTTTACGGATGTGTATCGACTATCGGAATTTGAATAAATTTACAATAAAAAACAAGTATCCACTTCCAAGAATTGACGACCTATTTGACCAACTCCAGGGTACCAAGTATTTCTCCAAGATTGACTTACGTTTAGGGTATCATCAGGTGAGGGTTAAGGAGAAGGATAGTCGAAAGACGGCATTCCGAACAAGATATGGGCACTCTGAGTTCTTGGTGATGCTGTTCGGGCTAACAAATGCTCCAACTGCTTTTATGGATATCATGAATACTGTATCCAGGCCCACACTTCAATGTGTTCCAGATTGTATTCATTGATGACATTCTGGTGTATTCTCATTTGGAGGGGGAACATGCGGGCCACTTGCGGATTGTATTACAGACGCTCCAGGATCGTAAGTTATATGCTAAGCTCTCCAAATGTGAATTCTGGCTGAACTCAGTAGCATTCCTTGGCCATGTGATATCTGACGAGGGTATCCGTGTTGACACTCAGAAGATTGATGCAGTAAAGAATTGGCCGAGACATACAACACCATCAGAAGTCCGTAGCTTCCTAGGGCTAGTAGGATATTATAGGCGGTTTGTAGAAGTGTTCTTCTCTATATCTGCACCATTGACTAAGTTAACACAGAAAGCTACTAAGTTCTAGTGGTCAGGCGCTTGTGAACGAAGTTTTCAAGAGTTGAAGAATCGATTGACGTCTGCACCAGTGCTCACTCTTCCTGAAGGACTAGAAGGTTATGCGGTACATTGTGATGCCCTAGGTATAGGTTTGGGGTGCGTATTGATGCAACATGAAAAGGTGATTGCTTATGCATCTAGACAATTGAAGAAACATGAAAAGAATTATCCAACACATGATTTGGAATTGGCTGCAGTAATATATGGCTTGAAGATATGGCGACACTACTTATACGACATCCACGTTGACATCTACACAGATCATAAGAGTTTACAATACATCTTCAAGAAGAAAGAGTTAAATTTGAGGCATTGTAGGTGGCTTGAATTACTGAAAGACTATGACGTCGAGATATTGTATCATCATGGTAAAGCCAATGTTGTGGCAGAGGCTCTCAGCCGTAAGTCAATGGGAAGTTTAGTACATATTGAGGCTGGTAGATGGGGTTTGACTAAAGAGCTTTATCAGCTAGCCAATATGATAATCAGATTGTTAGACTCTGAGGATGGAGGTGTTACTGTACAGAATACATCAGAATCATCTTTGGTAGCCGAGGTAAAAGCACGGCAATATGAAGATCCTATCTTAGTACGATTGAGAGAGAGCATTTAGAAGTATGAAATTACGGCTTTTAAGATCGGAGGAGATGGGACACTAAGATACCAGAGCCGATTATGTGTGTCTAATATGGCAGGCTTGTGAGAAAAGATTATGAATGAGATTTATCAATCCCGATATTCCATCCATCCCGGCTCGACAAATATGTATCATGATGTCAAGGAGCAGTATTGGTGGGACAACAATAAAAAGTCTATTGCAGAATTGTAGCCCAATGTCCCAATTGTCAACAAGTAAAAATAGAACATCAAAAACCTGGGGGATTGCTTCAGAATATAGAGATCCTGACCTGGAAATGGAAGGTGATTAATATGGACTTTGTTATTGGATTACCTCGCTCTTATCATAAGTTTGACTCCATCTGGGTGATAGTTGATCGACTTACAAAATGTGTCCATTTTCTGCCAGTTAAGACAACTTACAAGGCTGAAGATTTTGCAAAACTGTATATCAGGGAGATTGTTAGGCTTCATGGTGTGCCAATATCTATTATATCAGACCGAGGAGCTTAAGTTATGGCTAACTTTTGGAGGTCTTTTCAGAAGGGTTTAGGCACAAAAGTTAATCTCAGCACTGCATTTCATCCGCTGACTGACGGGCAGGCTGAACGTAAGATTCAGACACTGGAATATATTCTACGAGCATGTGTTCTAGATTTTAAGGGAAATTGGGATGACCATCGTCCACTCATTGAATTTCCCTACAATAATAGATACCATTCCAGTATTAAAAAGGCCCCATACAAGGCACTATATGGGGAGAGATGTAGATCACTAGTTGGATGGTTCGAAATTGGTGAAATAGAATTATATGGGACGATTTGATTCACCAAGCCATTGAGAAGGTGAAAGCGATACAAGAGTAATTAAGGACGGCACAAAGCAGGCAAAAGTCTTATTCTGATGTCCGACATCGTGATTTGGAGTTTGAGGTTGGTGATTGGGTTTTCCTAAGGATCTCGCCAATGAAGGGTGTTATGCGCTTTGGGAAGAAAGGTAAGCTGAGTCCACGGTATATCGGTCCATACAGAATTCTTCGACGAATTGGATAGGTTGCTTATGAGTTAGAATTGCCATCTGAATTAGAATTTGTCCATCCAGTATTCCACGTATCTATGTTGAGTAAATGCATTGGAGACCCTTCTCGAGTTGTCCCTATCAATGATGTACAAGTTATAGAGGATCTATCATATGAAGAAGTGCCAGTGGTTATATTAGATCGACAAGTCCACAAGGCGAGAACAAAAGATGTAGCTTCCGTCAAAGTATTGTGGAGAAACAAAAATATTAAATAAATGATATGTGAAGCGGAAGAAGAGATGAATCCTAAATACCCTTACCTATTCCAGAATAATGATAACAAGGATGCTGGTGGAACGCAGGATACATTGGAAAGGTGAAACGACTTTATGAGTTAAGCAATAACTTGAGAACACTCTTCCTTAATACAAAGTTGTGATATGTAAATAATGTACATGCTCATAATGCTTTGTGTAGCCTTGTGAGGCCATATGTTGGGCTTAACTACTTGCAAATTTTGCCAGTGACCATTTTATAGGGGAAAATTGACCGAAAATTTCTGTTGGAATCCACAATGATTTGGACTCCCCATAAACCCTTACATTCGAGGGCGAATGTTCTTAAGGGTGGGAGGGTGTTACAACCCATATCCACACGCGTTAGTTCATGCTATACGTTAATTAAGACAAATCCAAGAAGGAATTATCCGTAAGATGATACGAAGTTAATCCTATTGATCTTAAGTGATACAAGGGTGCATAAGGGTGATTAACAAGTATTAGAAGTTGAACGAATCAAGGATGTTGTAACTCATATTTTCGGATAAACCTAGTGGTGCTTAATACAATAAAGTGGTAGTGTTTTAAGGTATTTGAGTCATATAATATCTGTGTCATAAGTCTTGATGTCAAACGAGTTTTGAAATAAAAGTCGACAAAAGCTGTTGCAACTTAGGTTCATAATTTTACTTAAATTTTAAGTGAAATGTTATTTTGCTTTTCTCCTAATATACTTGGAATTACGGTATGATCTACCCACCAAATTGAAGATCTATGAGTCTAGTTTCCAACGCATTAAATCATTTATCAATACAATATTGGACTAGAGAGATATAGACATTTTTGCGAGATTGCACAAGTTGCTAGGTGACAAGTTGGTGGGTCACCTACTTAATTAAATGACGGCCCAAAAAAGGTAATTTTGGGTCAGACAAAGAGCCCATTAAAAGTGTTATATTCTGTGTGAGCACGTGATTTTTACCCCATGCAATTAATTCCAAAATAAAAATACAAAAATGATTTTTGATTGCAATTGGTTTGATTATTATGTAGAAAATATCAATGTGTGTTAATTGTTAAAAAATAAAATGAAAGAAATTTGAAATGAAATACAAGATGATATTAATTGGAAAATATAAATAATGTAGGGTAATTACTAGGAAATTTTAAAATCAAAGAAAAATACAAAAAGAAATTACAAAATAAAAGAAAAATATAACAGTATAAAAGTACAAGGCAGAGAAGTAAAAAATACAAGGGAAAATACAGAAATTAAATAAATAAATGCAATTTAAAAATACAAAAAATAGGATAAATACAAAAATACAAAAAAATACAAGGTGTATTTGGGCCAAATACACGAAATAATTAAGCCCAAATCAACATCCAAAGACCTAGCCAAATGCATAATTAAACCGGCCGTTGATATAATCAATTAGGGCCGTTGATATAATCAATCAACGGACCAAATAAGGCGGTTGCCATGTGAATTAAACGACGACGTATGAGGGAATATCATAGCCATTCATTTCATTAATCTAACAGATACAGTCAGAGTCACACTTAAACCAAATGATGTCGCTTAATTGAATAAATCACAGCCATCTAAAAATCTAATCTAACGGACAGGATGAAAGTTTCATTTAAACCATACGTTGTCGTTTAGAGGCCAAAGTGATACTGGTCGTTCATCTTAGCCAATCTAACGGCTGAAAACTAATAACCTAAAATTAATATATATACTCCCCTCCCCCGTTCAATTCATATCAATACACACACACACTCTCACAGACGCAAACCCTAGCCGCCTCTATATTTTCCCCCTCCTTCTCTCACAAACCACCGGAACCCTAAAGGTGGTCAGCCTCTATTCATCTTCTCCGGCCCAGGCCATCACTCTAAACACCCATCTCCTTCTTCTTCAACACCTTACGCCATTAATCTCACCCATATACCCCACTAGTCTCCCAGTTCTTAAAACTTCGGTCACCGGAACCCTAGTCGGCAACCACCCAAACTATGAGTCAACCTCCAACCTTAACACCCCAGAACCGCCATAAAACCATCTTTCACCGCACCCAAGTCATATTTCTCGAGTATAAGCCAAATGTGTCGAATATCCAAAAATGTCATGCCGGAACCTACTCTTGTAGACACCCAAAACCAAAGTCTTTCAAAACCATAACCAAGGTCTCCAAATACCCCCTTTCACACCCAAACCAGACTTTCAAAAGTCTGCCTGGAAGATCTATCGTCAAAAGAGACATAAAGTCTCTGAAACACTGGAAAACCATAAAAGAAAAGAAGAAAGAAAGAAAAGAAGAAAGAAAGAAAAGAAAAGAAAGGAAAAAGAAGAAACCCCTCCAAAAAAAATCTAAGGACTCTGAGCCCACCTTTGTTTTCTCTGTTTCCCTCTTCTGTGTTCTTATTTGTTAAAAAACACGAATCTATTGCATGTGTATGTTTGAAATCGATTAAGTATTCTTGGTTCTGATTGTAACTATTTGTAAATTGCATGCTTTTAGTTGTTTTATGTTCTTGTTCAATAGATCTTGTCTCGACTAGGATTTTGATTAATTAGGATTCAACCATTATCAATTTGTCTCTCTGAGTTCTGATTAATTTTAAACTTAGTTGTAATTGGGGCTATATGTGCAAGATTACATAAAACTGGCTATTATTGCAAATGATAATTATGGCTATTATTGCAACACAGTGTGGTTTTTGACTTGTAAAGTCATTTGTGGCTATTTTTGTAAAGTGGTTAACACTGAAAGGGTTTTACTTAGTCTGAAATTGGCTAAAATATAAAGTCGAGTCTTAGAGATTATATTTTAAACATTTTTAATTACCCCAAGTCTTAACAGACCTAATGGTAGGTCGGGTAAATATTGTTAAGTGTAAGGTGTGAAAGGGGAATGTGAATTGGTGTTTCTGAGATTAATATGAAAGTAATCGGGGCATAAATGACATAGAGGCCTGGTTTTATTAAAAATATATGAACAATAAAGGGTAAACTAGGTATAGTTAGAAGGTAAATCTGCAATAAATCTTATCAAGTGAGAGCTACCAGGTCAATTCCGCCCAATAGAACAATAAAGAATAACCTAGAACCTTCTAGCATGGGTTCAAGTGCATTTTTTGTTAAAAAACCATATACTTAACTGATTTAATTGAAGAAGACTAGGGGTGGGAAATATGAATAATTAATTCAAATTTCCCTCCCAATTCAGTCTATAAATAGGTTGTCTTAGGCGTAAATTAAGGCTTCCAGATTTTCGAGAGGGTTCAGATTTTTTAGAGTTCATATTCTAGGTAAGTTTGAGAGAGTATTCAGAATCACTAGAGCTCTGAAATTTCTATACTAAAATCCTATTGGTCTTCGACTTAGCTGATAGTTCGAGTATTATTTCTGGGGATTTCTGCAGGTTGTTTCTCTGTTTGTTTACTTCAACTTTGATGTGGTTCACAATTTGCTCGAGTTATTTGTTGTTTACCTGCTGGATTTTGAGATTTACTGTGTTGATTGTTTCTTGTTCGCTGTTGCTTATCATCGTTGATGTTGCTGATGCTGCTTTTCCTTCCTCTCCAAAGCCTAGAACTCATCAATTTGTATTTGAATATGGTACACATTACTATGACCTGGAGTTGTATATGAGAGGCTGTTAAAGAAATAAAATTATCATCATGTTTTAGCTAATATTTTATGTACTTGTAATTTTGTTATGTTGATGTAGTTGTAGACTTCTGTAATTCTATTAGGACTGGTTGTAATTATTATTATATTAAACTTAGTAATAACAATGATAACATAAACGGTAGGCTAAATAAACTAGGTAAAATGATCACATAAATATAAGTTTTTAAAAACTAATACAATCAAAGGTAAATCACTTAACTCTGAAACAGTTATAAATTGGACTTGAAATATTAATGCGAAATTACCGTTATGTATCAATTAGTAAACACAAAGTCAACCGTGATTAAATACAAATAATATTTGAGATTGCTGCGTTTATCAAGTTTTGTTAATAATGTGGATTATTTCCTATTTGGCTTTGAATGTGAAAGATCGGGGCTCAGTTAGGAACTTATGCCCTGATCAGTATAGAATGGCAATTAACCTTGTAATCGGAGGAAGAAATGGATACTGGGCTTCAGTGACCCTGTTAAATCGGACTGCATACTGGTGAATCAGTCCAAATTCCAGTCCCAATAATAAATATGGCCTGGACTCTTGCACACAATATTGTAAAATAAAAACTGAAACAATTATGTACTAGGACGAAAAACCAAAAATAGAAAATGTAGTACACTTAAGATTGGAACTTAATAAAAATGGAGATGAGCCTCACTAAACCACAAATACTTTACCGTGGGACCCTCAAATAAGTTTCAATATAAAAATTCTAGATTCGGAAGGACCGTTTAGCGAATTTCACGTTCTTTCCCAAAATTAATAAGACGTAGACACTTTAGGCACGATTTATAATAAATATACATTCCTAATACTGGTGCACGTTTATGTTACCCAAATCCAAATCCCGGCGAAGTTGAAATACACTAAAGTCACAGCCGTACTGGTACGGTGTGACTCAAAATGCATTTTCGCGATGTCGCAATTCTTTATAAAAAATGACAAAGCGAAAAACTAATAAACCATGAAAATGAAGCATATCAAAAATCATATAAAAACAAAGACAATAGTTGAGCGACCGTGGTAGAACCACGGAATCCAGGAGTGGCTAACACTTTCTCATGGGTTAACAGAATTCCTTATCCGGATTTCTGATTCGCGGACTGTAACAGAGTTATCATTTCCTCGGTTCGGGATTAAACCGGTTACTTGGGACACCATTATTTTCCCAAGTGGTGACTCCAAAATTTAATAAATAAATCCCATTCCGACTGTGCTTTAAGTGGAAAAACTCATTCCCTTTGGTTATTATATCCCTTTCCCAGGGTGTAGTAAAACCGAAACAGGGCATTGTGCGAAAGCATATATGAGAATAGAAAGTAAAAAGGAGGTATGATAGCTTTGGCAACTCTGCTGTGGAAAGTAAACCCAGAACTTTGGTTCAGGGTTTAAAAATTTGAGCTCAGTTAAATTGCTGTTTTTGTTTATATCTTATTTCATTAGATTCTTTGATCAACGTGCTATATGTTTATCGCTTTGATATTACGTGAATTGTATATATAAATTGTGCCGAAAACCCTTCTCTTCTTAACTTCGGGGATGTGCTTACTGGTTGAGACTCCCATTTCTGTTAGTCTCAATACCTAAATAAGAAACAGAGGCCAGAAAAGTTACAAAGCCGGACGATCCCGCAGGTCCCCGGTACGTAGTCCCCTCCTCGATCTGAGTTGTCCGCTCGGGTACACAGTCTAGTACCATTAAAAATTAGGATATTGAGCCTAAAATTAGGACGATTATTTGCATCATATCTGACTTAGGGGACTCAACATAGGGGTTGGGTCCGTATAGGATAGGTAGCCCGGATGTAAAAGACCGAGCATGATTATGCGTTGCATTTATTTGTCCTGGGCCATTATGCTGACCGGCTAAATAACTGAAAATAAAAAGAGAGAAAAATAGCAATTTCGAGATACTGACGAAACACTGCCGAAATTTTGAGGAAAAAATATGAAAATAGTCGGGTTAATTTTGTCAATATAGTTGGTTTAAAAATAATTTGACCAAACTATGCTGGTTTGATTCTCACCACTAGGCGAGATACGTAGGCAACCATTGACGGGTCAAACCACCCCTTTTCAAAAATAGCCAAAAAATGTCAAATTTTTATTTTTTATAAATAAATCAAAGTGATGCCATTTTTGAAAATAGCCGAATGTTCCGAAAAGACGCCGAAAGGCTGTTTGCGCAAAAATGGCCACTTTTGAAGCATTTCCCTTAAATAATAAATATAACCTTGAATTCTTTGGACGAGGTATTGAAAGGCTGAGTTCATAAATAGGGATCCATACGAAAAGTAATGAAATATTTTCTTTGAAAAATATTTTGTTTTTTAGTCAAATAATATGAGCTTAAATCACCTTTAATAAATGTGCAGGATGAGCACAATGCAAAACGAACCTTTTTCACTAATGAATAAGATCCCTTTGGAGTTACGATTATGGTGGAATGACTTGGGCCAAGATGGACACGATGAGGTCAGAAAATATTTGAAAGATCTTACCGAGTTGCTGGATATCATACCTCGAGGCAACATTATTCGAGCCTTAGTTTCTTGCTGGGATCCCGCACACAATATGCTCCACTTTTCGGACTTTGAGCTCACTCCGACATTAGAAGAGATTGCTAACAACATCGGGAAAGATGAGGTCCCCTTAAAAGACAAATATTCGGTTGCTCCAAGAGCCATCACTGTACATAGATTCCGCGACTATTTGAAAATATCCAGAAACGTTCACAATGAAGATTTAGTCCACAAGTTTTGCACTATGAACATTATATAGCACAGATATGGCCACGTTGGAGGATTTAATGTTCCAATGAAAAACCTCTGCAGCAAAGCAAACCGGGCTAAATGGGAAGAACATAGGCGCTTTGCCTTCAAGGTAGCCTTTCTGGGATTAATAATATTTCCAAGGAAAGATGGGAATATTGACATCAGATTTGTCGGTATTTCCAGTACCCTCCTTATATAGGACAATAGTGCTTTGGCACCAATTATAGCAGCCGATATCTTTCGTGCTCTCACAGCCTGCAAAGCGAGAGAAGATTTCTTCGAGGGGTGCAATTTGCTACTACAAATGTGGATGATCGAGCATTTATGTCATCACCCTAAGTTTTTGAGTTATGGATCGTCAGAAAAGACTTGTATCAAAGAATTCTACATAGTGACAAAAGAGGCCAAGTTGCCAGAAGGGTCAAAAGGTTGGATCACATACTTCCGATCACTTACTGCTAGTCAGATAGAATAGGCATTCGGATGGTTGCCCATCAATAAAGTCATATACATGCCAGCAGAAGGATCATACTTTCTTTTAATAGGACTAAAAAATATCCAACATTATGCACCATATCAAGTATTACGGCAACTCGAAAGATATCAAATTGTGCCAAAAGATGGGGATCTCAGCCTTCAAGCAATAGAGATTAGTCCCGATGGGCAATTTCCTTAGGCAAAAGTCCGAAAAAATATGGAATGAGTGCCAATGTTTGAGAGTGGACACTTGTGTAAGGGATCGGGCTAGAGGTGAAGTATCACCTGGGTATTTTGCATGGTACCGAAGAGATTTTGAGCATGAAAGACCGACAAAAAGACCTCACATTCAAGAATTTTCCGAGCTATCAAAGGAGCAATGATATTGGCCAGCCAAGGAGAATGAATACCGAGCCAAAATCAGTATATTGGAAAAACAAGTTCAGGACCTCAAATTTGAAAGCATCTTACAAGCAGCGGCCGATGAGGGTGAAAAGAAACAACTCATTAAAGAAAATGAAAGATTGAAGGCTCAGATTTTGAAAATGAGAGAAGCAACTGAAACCCTAGTTCGACATGCCCTAGATTAAAAGCAAATTGATAATTTGCGGCGAAAGTTGAACGACTACAGTTTTGATCCTGATAAAGCTGAGAAGGAATTAACAGGGGTTTGGAAACAATTGGCCAGGAATGCTGAAGAAAAGGCTCGGATGATCCAACAGTTAAAGGATGAACATAATGTTAAAGTTGCTCGGCTAAGGAAAAAAATTGTCATGGCCGAGGTCAAAAGTAGCAAACAAGCAAAAGAATTTGACATAGAAAGAGGGCATTGCTACATGGCGATGGCTCGATTAGAAATGGAGCTACAACAACTCCAAAAGAAGAGCCAGCAGACTTTGGATGCTTGTGCCGAACAGATCGGGAGGTTGCTTCAAGAGAAAGAAATTATCAAGGAAAAAATTGTCCGCATTGCTCACTGTTTACACGGAAATGCCAGCTGTGCGACGATATGACCTAGTCCACATTTGCCACAATAGCAATGATCTTTGTAAAACAACTAATGATAGATTTGGATAAAAATTCCAAAGGGGATTAGCATATAGGCCCGCGGTAAGACCGAACGATGTCTCGCGGACACTAGGAGCTTTAAAGTATTCTTAGGACATGTATTTTTCTGTATTTTTTTATTTCTGCATTTAGAAGGTTGTAGTACTATATCATCTTTTGTAATCAATGATTGAGTATCAATGAAATTGAAAATCCAAAAGTTGTCGTTATTTTCCTTACATTGTAAGTGCTTGTGCGGTAGGCAAACATATAGGATCGAAAACAAAAAGAGAAAGGAAACAATGAAACGAAACAAAAGAGAACATGTGTGGAAACAAAGGAACGAAAAGGAAAAGCGGAAAAAGGAAAAGAAAATTGGCGGGTCAAAAGAAAGACAACAATGCCAGGATGACGCATATTGCCAGGCAAAAGTTATGTTTTTGAAACTTTTGATGTTCATCTATTATGACCTAACTACTAAAAACTTTTGTCGTTGATGAGTATCAGATAAAGCAGTTGGCAACTCGCATTCTGACACATCACAACTACAACACTCGTTTCAAAAGATGACGAAAGCAATTACCTAAAAAATTGAGCCGACAATCATGGACCCAGTGCAAAAAGAGAAATTAGTAGATGTGAATAGCATGAAGGAAGAAATGTATAAGCTTAAACAACAGATGTCGAAAATGTATCAGGCTTGGTTGAGGGGGCAACCCTTACCTACTTACCAATCCAATCCCGCATATATTCCTCCACCAGTCCCAAACCAAGATGCACCCACAATGAACTCATCTTCTACACACCCACCCTATTACGCCATTACGTCACAAACACCACCCTCAATTCCTAAACAAGCTCCACCACCACCACCCCAGGCTGCTCCAGTGTATGTGGCACCACCACCAGCCACTTTACACAAATCCTATAGTGAGCTAGTGTTTCATATCCATGATAACCATTACTACCCTAAAGAACACACTTTCAGACAACATGATTCTTATACCCCTCTTATCGATATGATGGAAGAGGAGAAACCCATTAGAAATCCTGAACAGAAGGAAATGGACAGGAAAATGAAGAGTCTTGAGCAATAATTTCGCAATATGCAAGGTTTAGGGGGTCAAGTTAGTGTGGCATACAAGGACTTGTATTTGTTCCCCGAAGTACAATTGCCAATGGGTTTTAAATTGCCGAAATTTGACATGTATGATGGTCATGGTGATCCAGTAGCACATCTGAGAGGATATTGCAGCAAAATGCATGGAGCTAGGGGAAAAGACGAATTACTCAAGGCTTATTTCAGCCAAAGTTTTAGCGGCTCATCACTTGAATGGTACACCCGTCAAGATCATACCCGATTGTTCATTTGGGATGATTTGGCTCAATTATTTGCGAACCATTTGCAATATAATCTGAAAATCATCCCGGACAGGTTGTCATTGACCAAAATGGAAAAGAAGCCCGGAGAAAGTTTTCGGGAGGGGTTTCAGGTGGAGAGAACTGGCGGCTTGTGTGGATCCACCAATGAAAGAAGGAGAAATGGTAGATTGTTTCTTACAAGCTTTGGAGCCGACATACTACGGTCATCTGGTGTCTGCAATCGGAAAGACCTTCAATAAGGTGGTAAAGATGGGAAGCTCTGTTGAAGAAGGATTGAAAACAAATAAAATCATGAGCTATTCAACCATTAAGGCTATAGATCAAGCAGTTCAGACGGGGACAGGAGGAGCAATTAGGAAGAAAAAGAAAGAAGAAGTGGCAGTTATAGAGGGAAGGTCTTGGTCCCTGGGCCCCAACCCATATCACCATCAGCCTCGCCCATATCAACCTTACCCACCAACACCGGATAGCCTACCTCAACATTATTACCCTCTGACTGGTCCTCAGTTTTCTGTCCACCACGCCTAATCTTACCCATGACCTCCTCCTCCGTGGCGAACCCCAGCACCTCAGAATATCTACCACGCCCAAAATACATACCCGCCACCAAAAACCAACAGAAATCCCAACAGAAGCAATTTCCATCCCGACCCTGAAGTTAAAAATGACAGGGCTCAAAGAAATAAAACATTCACTCCTCTGGGCGAGTCATGTACCAGCCTCTTCCACCGATTAAAACATCTACGGATGCTGAACCCCATAGAGCCTAAAATTCCCAATCCTCTACCAAGAAATTTAGATAAATCTATTCATTGTCAATATTGTTTAGGGCCCTGGGACATGACATGGAGAAATGCTGGCACCTAAAATCTGCAATACAAGAACTCATCGACTCCAGAAGAATTAAGGTACAAGACCCCGAGGCTCCTAGCATAATACAAAATCCTTTTCCTGTGCACCATGAGACACACACCCACGAGCTGGTACAAGGAGAAAGTTGTAAAAGCCCTCTCGGACTGTGATGATGATCAAAGCAAACAGTAAGATAGAGGATAAAATCGGGAGTGAGAAAATATCAGTCGGGCCACCTGTAAGTCAGCCAGCAGTGGTAGTTGAACTTGAACCTGTAAAAGTTATGGCACCTAGGGTGAAGCCCATATTGACTGTGAAAGGGGCACATATAGATCCAGTTGTTATCAAGCCAGTCATGCGGATGCCGTTATTGAAGATCAAAACTATACCGTGGAATTACAACAAGGTAACTGTCATGTATAAAGGAAAAGAAGTCAAGGGAGAGATTTGCGAAACTCATGGTTTGACCCGGTCAGGGAGATGTTTTGCTCCCGATGAATTGAGGAAGGCAGAAGTTGTGAAAGAAAATCCAGCTCACGTGAAAAAAGCAGTCACTGAAGAAGAAGCCAAGGAATTCCTAAAGAAAATGAAAGCTCAAGATTATTCCATAGTTGAGCAGCTGAGGAAGACACCAGCTCAAATATATTTGCTATCTCTGTTGATTCATTCCGATGAACACATAAAGGTGTTAATGAAGATCCTAAATGAAGCTCATGCACCAGAAAATATCACAGTGTGTCATTTGGAAAAGATCACAAACAAACTCTTTGAGGCAAATAGAATAACATTCTTAGATGATGAACTACCATTGGAAGGGACAGAGCACAACAAGGTGTTATATCTTACAGTGAAGTGTAAGGAATCAGTGGTGACCCGTGTTTTGGTTGATAATGAGTCAAGTTCCATTATTTGTCCTTTATCTACTCTGGGGAAACTGAAGATTGACCACGAAAGAATTCACAGAAATATCATATGTGTGAGAGGATTTGACGGAGGCGGGAAGAACACTGTTGGAGATATCATATTAGAACTCACCATCGGACTGGTGGAATTCACCATGGAGTTTCAAGTGTTGGACGTGGCTGTGTCCTATAATCTCCTGTTAGGACGTCCATGGATCATTGCTACAAAAGCGGTACCTTCTTCACTCCATCAAATGGTGAAGTTTGAATGGGATCAACAAGAGATAGTAGTACATGGTGAAGATAATATTTGCAATAGCATCACGCCATTCGAAGAGGTCGAGGGTGACAAAGGTCCTTGGGTGTACCAAGTGATGGAAAATGTGTCTGTGAATAAGATATCTAAAGGTGAAAGCATCCCAGTACCCAAAGTAGCCCTTGCGATAGTCATAGTTGCTAAGGAAATGTTAAAGAATGGGTTATCTCCGAGAAACGGCCTAGGAGCTGCTTTGCAAGGAATAATATAACCAGTTTATCTTCCAGGTAGCACTAATACTTTCGGCTTGGGTTTTAAGCCAACCATCACCGACATACAAAGAGCAAAAAGATTGAAAATGAAAGGATGGACCCTCCCCAAACCTATCCTAAAACATTCCTATTCCTTCGTCAAGCCTGGTACACAAAGATGTCCGGTGACGGCTATGCCAGGCCATGCAGAGATAAGGCCAGATGAAGAGATGTTAGAAAGATTGGAGAGGTTGTTTGAAGGCATGAACATGATAGAGACAACCGAGGGTACAAGAAAGATGGATGTTTAGTTTGTTGGACCCCAGATCAGGCTAAATAATTGGGAAGCTGCTCCTCTTCCCATTAGAAGGGAGTTGTGGTAGTTAGCTTTAATGTTCCATTCCTAAATTTGTCTTGTTTCAAAAATTGTAATCCGATGTTCCGTCTAGTCAGATGTATCCAAACCTTGTTACCTTTCAAAGTTTAATGTAATGAACTTTCTTTCTTCCTCTATTTTTTTAGCCTTATTATATTTTCTTTTCTTTTCTTGTACAGTTCAGTTTTCACTGATTTCAAATGATGTGTCATGCATGAAGGATTCTTGGTCAAGTCTTGATAATCAGATAGTTATACAAGAAATTGAACATGATAATGAAGTAGAGTATGAGGATGAGGAAGTTTTGGAGGAAATTAGTAAGGATTTGAGCTACTATGAAGAGAAACCTAAACCAAACTTAAATGAGACAGAGTCTATTAATTTGGGGAATGAGGAGAATATTCGAGAAACAAAGATTAGTGTGCACTTGGAAGCCTCACTCAGAGAGGACTTGATCAAGATATTACATGAGTACAAAGACATATTCCAGAGCTCAGTACTGATTTGGTGGTACATAAGTTGCCCACTTATCCGGAATGCCAGCCCATTAAACAAAAGTTGAGTAAGTTCAAAACAGATGTCAGTGTGAAAATAAAAGAAGAAGTCAACAAGCAATTTGAAGTAAAGGTCATACGGGTCACCAAGTACCCCACATGGTTAGCCAATGTTGTACCTATTCCGAAGAAAGATGGAAAAACCAGAGTGTGCGTAGATTATTGAGACCTTAACAAATCAAGTCCGAAGGATGATTTTCTATTGTCGAACATCCACATATTAATTGACAATTGTGCCAGACATGAGATTAGTTCTTTTGAGGATTGTTATGCGAGTTATCATCAAATCTTGATGAACAAAGAAGGTGCAGAAAAGACAGCCTTTATCACACCTTGGGGAACATATTGCTACAAAGTAATGCCATTTGGGTTGAAAAATGCTGGAGCTACATATATGAGAGCAGTGACCATTATGTTTCATGACATGATACATCGAGAGATTGAAGTGTATGTGGATGATGTCATTCTTAAATCCAAAAAGTAGTGCGATCATGTCAAAGGTTTATACAACCTCAAGCTCAATCCAGCCAAATGTGCTTTTGGAGTACCATCAGGAAAGTTATTAGGGTTCATGGTAAGCCGGTGTGGTATTGAGCTAGACCCGTCAAAGATAAAGGCAATTCAAAATTTGCCTCCGCCAAAAAGCAAGAAAGAGGTGATGAGTTTGTTAGGCAGGTTGAATTATATTAGTAGATTTATTACCAAACTGACGTCAACTTGTGAGCCTATTTTCAAATTATTAAAGAAAGATGATGCGGTGAATTGGACTGAGGAATGTCAAGATCCATTTGACAAAATCAAGGAATATCTGGACAATCCTCCGGTATTGGTTCCTCCAGAACGTGTAAGACCATTGATCCTTTATTTGACCGTATTGGATAATTCCTTTGGTTGTGTACTGGGATAGCATAATGAAACGGGGAAGAAGGAGCAAGCAATATACTACCTCAGTAAGAAATTTACATCTTACGAGGTATAATATACTCAGTTGGAAAGGACGTGTTATGCTTTAACATGGGTTGCACAGAAGTTAAAACATTACCTATCGGCTTACACCACTTATCTCATATCTCGTTTAGATCCCCTGAAGTACATCTTCCAGAAGACTATGCCCACAGGAAGGCTCGCTAAATGGAAAATTCTGCTTACAGAGTTTGATATCGTTTATATAACTTGCACTACAATGAAAGCACAAGCAGTTGCTGATCATTTGGCAGAAAATCCAGTCGATAATGAGTATGAACCACTGAAGACATACTTTCTTGATGAGGAGACGATGAATATTAAAGAATTAGAACAATACAAAAAGTTGGGTTAGAAATTATACTTTGATGGGATGTCAATAGTAAAGGAATTGGAATTGGAGCAGTGCTTATTTAAGAAACAGGTCAATATTATCATGTTACCGTTCAGCTCCACTTTTTCTATACTAATAATATGGCCAAATATGAAGCATGTATATTAGGATTAAGAATGGTAATAGATATGGGTTTTCAAGAGATTTTGGTCATGGGTGACTCGAATTTCTTGATACATCACATTCAGGGAGAATGTGAGACAAGGGATTTGAAGCTTATACCGTACCGACAGTGTCTACATGAACTATGTCAACGGTTTCAATCCATAGAATTCAAGCATATCCCAAGAATGCACAATGATGTTGCAAATGCTTTGGCCACATTGTTTTCCATGTTGCACCATCCGGATAAAGCTTATGTAGATCCATTACAAATACAAGTTCATGATCAGAATGCTTACTGTTTTACGATATAAGAAGAACTTGATGGTGAACCATGGTTCCATGATATCAAAGAATTTTGAGAATAGGGGTGTATCTGGTGCAAGCTGCGGGAGATTAGAAAAGGTCCCTAAGACGACTAGCGAGTGGGTTTTTCTTTCGCGGAGAGATTGTATACAAGAGAACCCCAGATTTGTGTTTATTAAGATGTATAGATGCACAGCAGGCTGCTACAATCATGACTGAAATACATGCAGGAACTTATGGACCCCACATGAGTGGATATGTTTTAGCGAAGAAAATACTAAGAGAGGGATATTATTGTCTCACTATGGAGCGAGATTGCATCAGATATTTACGAAAATGCCATCAATGCCAGATACACGGGGACTTGATTCATTCCCTACCATATGAATTGCATACAATGTCAGCACCCTAGCCTTTTGTCGATTGGGGCATGGATGTTATCGGTCCGATAAAACCCGCAACATCTAATGGGCAACGGTTTATTCTGGTAGCCATTGATTATTTCACTAAATGGGTGGAGGCGAAGACATTCAAAGTAGTAACAAAGAAGGCGGTAGTGGATTTTGTACATACAAACATCATTTGCTGCTTCGGAATTCCCAAGGTTATTATTACAGATAATGGAGCCAATCTTAACAGTCATCTCATGGCGGAGACATGTCAGAAATTTATAATTGTGCATCGCAATTCTACACCTTATCGGCCTAAAGCAAATGGAGCAGTTGAAGCTGCAAATAAGAATATTATGAAAATCCTTTGAAAAATGGCAGAGGAGTCGAGGCAGTGGCATGAAAAATTACCATTTGCTCTAATGGGTTATCACACTACTGTGCGTACTTCAATTGGTGCAACCCCTTACTCATTGGTGTATGGAACGGAGGCAGTGAAATACCTGCAGAAATTGAAATACCCTCCCTTCAAATTATAGCTGAGGCTGAAATGGATGATGATGAATGGGTAAAGGCTCGGTTAGAGAAATTGAGCTTGATCGACGAGAAAATATTAGCAGCAGTATGTCACGGACAACTGTATCAACGGAGGATGGACAGAGCATATAACAAGAAATTACGTCCACGAAAATTTGAGGTTGGACAATTGGTGTTGAGACGTATTTTACCACATTGGGCAGAAGCAAAAGGAAAGTTTGCGCTGAATTGGCATGGGCCGTTTAAGGTATCCCGGTTATTGTCCAACAGAGCTTTATATGTGACAGATGTAGAAGGGAAATATGTAGAGACTGCCATTAACTCTGATGCAATCAAGAGATATTACGTATGATTCCTTTCGTGTATATAATTGTATTTTTCTTAGTTTTGAAATTGAAATGATGAAGGCATTTTATTTCTCTATCCAAACACTTTACCCATTGCTATCCCTTTGAGCCTTATTATATTATTCTTTCATACCCCTCTTTCGGAATGAATGATGAAGCCAAAAGTGAATGATGAAATGAAAAAAAATAAAAAAAAAGATTGAATATAATAGAAAAAAAAAGAAGAAAAAAAATTGAAAAGAAAAGATACGTGAAAGAAAAAAAAAGAAAAAAAAAGTATATACAAAAAAAGAAAATCGGGAAAAGTCAAAACGATGAAGTGATCTTATGATCTGAACTACGTCTGACTTGATCCCGAAAGGGTATGTAGGCAGCCTCAATGAGGTTCAGTCACAACAAAAATAAAATCAAAGTTTCCTAAAAATTGAAACTGGGGCAGAAGTTATGTTTATATGATTCCGAGAGTTGTAACTGTTGAAACCAAGCTGTAAATTTGAGCCTTTATACCCTTCTTTCTAAACCCATCCAAAAGCTACATTCCGGTCCAAATGAAAGACCTTCTGATTGATTTCAAGGAAATGACAATGCAATAAAAATAAAGGAAAACATAACATGAACAACACCAAAGAATTTGAAGATGGGAAATATAAAAACAAAACAAAATGAGAGAGTATTATTGGTGAAAACCCTCACGGGCACCATAAGGCGAATGTGAGTTGAGAGACATAAAATGAGAGAGTTTTGTTGGTGAAAACCTTCACGGGCACCATAAGGTGACGCAAGTTGAGAGAAATAAAATGAGAGAGTCTTATTAGTAAAAACCCTAATGGGCACCATAAGGCGAAAGTGAGGAATGATTTGGCAAAATGAAAGTGGCAAATCAAGTAAGGTTTGGGTTGATGAAAGAAAAATCAAAGTCAGCAAGCAATTTGGTAGGAAAGACTGGATCAGTGTCCCAAATGCATGACATGGTCAAAGGAATCAGCCTTCATACCCAGATAAGTTTTCTCTTTTACTTTGAAAATATTCCTATCCTCAAAATTCAGAGTCATTGCATTTCATTTGCTTAAAACCCGTTTACAAAACATTGCCAATTGAAACCTAATTACCAGCTTCTCATGTTAAATGGCACGATGATACTGGGTCCTTCAAAGGACAGGAAAAACAGAATAATATATGGCGGTCATATAGCCAAAGGGAATAAAAGAAAAGGAGAAACAAAAGGGGACTATAATGGAAGAATTGAGAAAATAATCAGGAAAATACGGCAAAACAGTACAAAGCAAGATGAGGCAAATAGTGGAAGCAAGGCCAACAAGAATGCCAGTTGCTAACAATCATTTTATAACTAACAAGTTGTTCGCTGATTAAGACAGGGACAAAAAAATTCAAATTCATACTAATCACTTTAAAGTGAATGTGACCAATGTGGGAGAAACAATAATAAAGAAGTAACAATGGAGGAAGGAATCCACCATGGAAGAATCAATAATCTAGAACATACCTGAATAATGAGGGAGGTATTACCTTTTACTTTAAAAGTTGAAAATGTTACACCCAGTTATCAAACTGGGGCAAAATTTCTGCATTTTTAATTTTTGCACTCTGGCGCCCATCTGAATAACAAGGGAATACTTTTCTGCATTTTTAATTTTTGCACTCAGGCACACACCTGGATAACAAGAGAATATTTTTCTGCACTTTTAATTTTTGCACTCAGGCGCCCTCCTGGATAACAAGGGAATACATTTTTGCACTTTTAATTTTTGCACTCAGGCGCCCACCTGGATAATAATGGAATACTTTTCTGCACTTTTAATTTTCGCACTCAGGCGCCCGCCTGGATGACAAGGGAATACTTTTCTGCATTTTAATTTTCGCGCTCAGGCGACCACCTGGATAACGAGGGAATACTTTTCTGCATTTTATTTTTTGCACTTAGGCGCCCACCTGGATAACGAGGGAATACTTTCTGAACTTTTAATTTTTGCACTCAGGCGCCCACCTTGTTAACAAGGGAATACTTTTTTGCACTTTTAATTTTCGCACTCAGGTGCCCACCTAGATAACAAGGGAATACTTTTCTGCACTTTCAATTTTTGCACTCAGGCGCCCACCTGGATAACAAGGGAATACTTCTCTGCACTTTTAATTTTCTCACTTAGGCGCCCACCTGAATAACAAGGAAATACTTTTCTGCACTTTTAATTTTTGCACTCAGGCGCCCACCTGGATAACAAGGGAATACATTTCAGCACTTTTAATTTTTGCACTCAAGCACCCACCTGGATAACAAGGGAATACTTTTATGCACTTTTAATTTTTTGCACTGAGGCGCCCACTTGGATAACAAGGTAATACTTTTCGCAAAATGAAAATTTTCTTGTATCTAACAATTAATAGCATGATAGATTGTAAGCCCCATACTGGGGCAGAAAAGTTCTTCTTTATTTTGTAGTAAGCAGGCGCCCACCTGGAGAACAAGGGAATACATTTTGAAGTTATACAAGAAAAATAAAGCAATATGTTTGAAGCAAGTTGCAAACAAGAAGGTTAATCGAAGAATGGAAGATGCAAATGAAAAGAACAGGAAGCAAGCGGAAGATATAGATAGGATTTTGCAAAACATATAACTTAGCTTAGTTTTTTCTTTTTACCATGGTGTAATAAGGAGATTAGCATGTAACAATGAAAGCAACAGCATTATAGGCACAACTTTCCGGTAGTTTAAACTACTATACATTCCCGAACTACACTGACCTGATTCCTGTATAGTCCAGGCTATGATTCTACCGAGCCTTATGATGGCAAGGTACATTTTTATCGAGGCTATTACGGTCGGGAATGATATGATGATGATGATGCCCACAGAGGGGTATGTTTTAAAAGTTTGTGTATTTATACAAATGTATTATGCATTTCGTGTCAGTAGTCCTCAAAGGTACTCAGATGTTACAGGTTGTATACTTTCTATCCCTGCTTACATTGCTCTTCGTATTTATGGTTACCTACCTTATATACTTAGTAATTTATTTGTACTGACATCCTTTTATTTGTGGACACTGCATGTCGTGCTGCATGTCCTGATAGACAGGCAGATACGGCTCCACCCACCACCACAGTAGGCTGTCCAATTCAGCTGTGATTGGCGAGATCCCTTCTCTGGACTTGTCGTGGTCTTGGTATGCATTTTAGTTATAGACATTATGGGTATGTCGCGGCCCTGTTCCAGCTATGTTGCAGCACTTATGTTCTTGTAGAGGCTTATAGACAAGTGTCAACTCATGTATAGTTTGGTATGCCTTGTCGGCTGGTTTTTGTTGTATAATCTTTCATGGTAGTGTGGTAGCTTGTACCATATGTATATAGTTTCTTGATTGTCTGGTCATCCCATATTATGTAGGTTCATGCCATCATATTTTATTGTTGGTTGTCCATGATCCATGTCTACCTTTTATATTTATCTCGTCAGCCCTAAAAGATAATAAAGTAGGTTAGATAAAATATTTGTAGGTGCTTGGCAGGTTTGGTCGGGTACTAGTCATGGCCCTCCAGTTTGGGTTGTGACATTCAGTGGTATTGGCAAGCCAGGGAAAGGGAATACCGAGCAAAAATAGGAAAACTGGAGCAACCCGTCCGAGATCGTCAATTCAAAAAGAGTGTGCAGGCCGCATCTGATGAAGGTGATAAAAAGAATTGGCCCAGGAGAATGAACCTCTCAAGGCCCAAATTCAACAAATGAAAATAGACGTCAGGAATAAAGAAAGAAGTCTATCTGATGAAAGGTTTAAAGAAGCAAGTCTTGGACATCCAGGAAGAATTGGAAAAATCTAAGGGGAACATGGCAAGACTTTGGGCACAGTGGGCCAAGAAGACTAAGGATAGAGCCTAATTTCTACAACAAATGAAAAGAAACTACGAGGGAACCATTGAAAACTTGAAGAAAAATGAATACCCTTGAAGAAAAGGCAGCCCATAGGGACAAAGAATTTCAGGCCGAGAGGGAACAATGCTATGGGTTAATCGCCGAGATGGAAAAGGAAATAAATTTGCTACAAGACCTTCACTTCTAGGACTCTCAGGTGCTAGAGGCTCGTACCCAACAAATAAGTCGACTCCTCCATAAAAAGGGCTGAATCAGGGAAAGGATCAGAAGCATTGCAAACTATATTGTTATGAAATGTCAGGCCGGTGAACGGATGGGTCGTACCACATTCTTTGCCTCAGTAATGATATTTGTGTTCCAGGTCAAGAATTATTTAGATAATTTGCAAAGGGGTCTTGCACGCGGGCCCGCAAAAATGCCGAATGATACCCCACGGGCCCTGGGATTTGAAGCTTTGATGTATTCTTAGTTATCGAGTCTGTATTTTTGTTTTTGAGTCTTTTTTGTGATTTCCTTTTTAAAGAAAACAAATAGTCTAGTATCTTTTGTAATCGCAGTTGTTATTTATGAAAAGTTGAAAAAGAAAATTCCCAAAAACTTTTCCCTTATTTTTGCATTTATTTCCAACAACTAGGGCTGGTCTGATTCATGTGGGGCCAGGATATGAAGGAAAACTACATATGATTCGACCGTAATCCTAAGAAATACGAGGGAAGCGAATATAAGGAAAAACAAGAAATAAAAAGAAACACAAAGGGAGAAAATAAGAAAAACCATGGTAAAAGAAAAAAGAAAAGATGAAAATATAAAAAATGAAAACAAACAAACATAGGGAAAATAAAATGAGAGACAAACAAAAGAAAGAAAAGCGAATGGAACAAAAGAACAGCCGTGTTGACGCATGTAACCGTAGCAAACATGTAAATATTCATTTAACTGTATAGGTGAATCACACTCTAATATGTGGTTACCTATCTGTTATTTGTTTCAAACTAATCGTTGTTGCTGTCAATTCCAGCTTAGCTTTTAGAACTGGTGGTTGGTTTGTGGTAAGCTAGCATCACATTGATATTTCACCAGACCAAGAGGAAGTACAGAGATGTCGTCTGAAATGACTCTGCCACTAGTTCTCATTACTGAAGACAGCCCCATCTCGAGGGTCCCGACCTCTAAGTCCATTACAGCTGAAGAAAATCGGATATTGTGCCTACGAGTCATGGAAAACTGGGGTACCTGGAATAACGGAAAGGAACCCTCAAGCACCATCCCTGGATTTCCTAAGCTATTTCCTAGATCTAGAGGTGCTACTCCTGTCCCCATTAGCCACTCAAACACTCCGTTGAGGCAACCTACTATAACTGCTCACTCCTTAGGGACACTTTCTGAGGTTCACTCGCAGGTGTTCCTATCGGGAACTGCTCCTAACATCTTCACGGCTCCACCATGCTCCGCTACAACACAACAATCTCTGCCAAAGCATGCTCTCGACCCTTCGATTTTCACATTCCAGCACCATGTCTTTCAGGCTGACCCTCTTCATTATCCTCAATATACTTACTCTTAGCCACCGCCATACGAGCTTACACCGGGGCAAGAAAAAACCCCCAAAGGCCAGAGCAGGATGAGATGGCAAAGATAATGAGAAGTTTCGAGCAGAGCTTAAAAAATATACATGGCTTGAGCGGGCAAAAGGGTGTCTCTTATATAGACCTGTGCATGTACAGTTGCCCTATCACGACCCAATTTCCAAGCATGATTGTGATGGCGCCTCTCATGAAGACAAGGCCAGCCAACTAACCCATATCGTTTCATAACAATTTTAAGACATTAAGAATAGAAAATACATCTTAAATAACATTGGTTATCAATATTTAAAACCCAACTTAGCCCGACTGGGGTGTCACAAGTCACGAGCATCTAGAGAAGCTTGAACACAACTATAGGGTTTGTAATATACATGGATTTAATTTAGAATTAAAAATAAAGGAAAAACCCGATGCCGCAAACGCTGGAGGCCACCTTACTTTGCTATAAAAGTGATACCTTTGATCAGCTCAGAACCCGCTACCGGGTAACAATACCTGCAACGGCACGCGAGGTGCATGGAGTAAAGTGAGTGCTCCAACTCAATGAGTAATAAGAGTCAATAATAACTGAGCAGTAAGAAAACACGTATAACAGATCATCATGCTGTATAGATACAATGTAAAACTCATTTAGAAATTAGTGAAACATGTGAAATCTTTGAAAAATCCTTGGTTGAATTTATACCTCTTTTAAAAATGATCTTTTCAACAGTTGCAAAAATAATCTCAATCAATCAGTGTCGCTATTCACGGAACCTCGCCCCTCGGGCCTTATTCTCATTCATGGTCAGCCATTGTTACTTGACCACGCAGCGTCATTCCTGGTTAGTCGTTATTACCAGACCAACTGTATAATTCAGTGTCATTGTTACCACTGTCTTAGAGTTATCCTAATTAGGAGTGATCAGATAATACCATAACAGTAGATAGATATCTCAGGAAATATCACAAACAACAAATAATGAACAAATGCATAAATGCAATGCATATGATGGTGCATTCTAGTGCCCACTGCGGCGTGCAGTCCGATCCATTTAACGTCGACAGCACTCACTAGGGGCGTGTACAGACTCCAGAGGGGCTCCTACAGCCCAAGCGCAATAATCAAGCAATCTCGTGGCATCAACCAGGCCCTCGGTCTCAGTATCAATACAGTACCACTGCGGTGTGCAGCTCGAGCCAACCAGATATCCAGAGATCACTATAACACTGCTACGGCGTGTAGCCTGATCCATGCTTAGTCCAGAAACACACATAAGCCACTTGGGCACATTTTAAAATAACAGTTCTCGGCCCAAAATGGCAATAAAATATTGTTCAAGTTTTTCAAATCATAAAAAAATAGTTGAGTTTGCAAAATCGTATTAAAACCTTGGACTGAGACCAAAAAATATGTAAAGTAATGAAGAAACAGTGATACCAATCCCCGAAAGATCCAAATAATCGGCATGAAGCCCAACATATGGCAATCAGCCCAAATCATGATAGCATCAAGTAAGTTTCAATCAATTATGTAGTAAAATCAACAACCGGGACAAACCAAGTCACAATCCCCAACATTGCTCTAACCCATACACATATCTGGCGTGCAAATCACATCAATACAACACTATAATATGCAAACCCGGGGTTTCAAGCCCTCAAGATAACCTTTGCAAGTATTACTCACTTCGAACCAGTGAATCTCTATCTCGCGGCGCCTTTGCCCCTCAAATCGGCATCGACGCGCGTGGAATCTAACTAAAATTAGAGCGAACACATCACACTATGCCAAGGGAACAATTCCCAATCGAAAACAATCTAAAAATAGCAAAAATCTTGAAACTAGCAAAACCCAAGCCCCGAGCTCACTTGTCAAAAACTTACAAAACTCATATTACCGGATTCCCCGTCTCGCCACGAGTCCATACATACAAAGAACTCCCAAATCTGAGCTCAAATGGACTATCAAATCCCAATTTGAAATATCAAAATTAAACCCTAATTCATAAGTTTTGGGCTAAATTTCCATGAATTTCCAAGACAATTTACAATATAACCATGTTTTTAGTTCGTAGAACTTACCTCCAATAAACTCCAGTCGAAACCCTCTTCAATGGCTCCCAAAAAACTCCCAAGATTCTCAAAAATGGAAGATAATAACTCCTAAGTCGCGGATGAAATGTCATTTTAAAACCCTTATGTGAACAGTCACTTTTGCATCTGCGGCGTCCAACCCGCTTATGCGGTTTTCACTAACTCGCCCAGGATCGCTTCTATGGTCCAATTCTGCTTCTGCGATGACCACATTTGCGGACCATTGTCCGTTTTTGAGGAAACTGCCTCGAGGCCTCAAACTGCACCTGCGACCTCCCTACCGCATCTGCAGAACCACTTACGTGGTCCCTTCTCTGCACATGTATATCAGAACCATCAACAATCACACAAGTCCAAAATTCAAACCATTGGCCATCCGAAACCATCCCGAGGCCCCCGGGACCTCAACTAAAAACACAGATAAGTCTTAATACATTATCCAAACTTGTTCCAATCATCAAAACATATCAAACAACACTAAAATCATCAAATCACATCGGATTCAAGCCTAAGTTCTTCAAAAACTTATGAAATGCACTTTTGATTAAAAACCCAAGCAACGTCCGAATGACAAGAAATTTTTCACACACATCACAAATCACATATCGGAGCTTTAGCAACTCTCTAAATTCCATTCCGACCCTCGGATCAAAATCTCACCTATCAACCGGAATTCGCCAAAATAATAACTTCGCTAATTCAAGCCTGATTCAATACCGGGCATCAAAAATAAATTTCAATCGCTCTCCTAAGTCAAAAATCATCCCTCGAAGCTAATCCAATCACCGGAAGTCACATCCACGCCCTATAACTCATAAGTCAACATCCGATTGACTTTTCCAACTTAAGACTTCCTTAAAGAGACTAAGTGCCTCATTTCTTATCAAAACCAATCCAAATAAACTCTCACACACCACATACGATAATGAAATATGAAGAAGTAATAAACGGGGAAAACGGAGCAGTAACACATGAGACGACGGGTCGGGTCGTCACTGTAAGGCCCCGAAAATTTTTTTTTCGAGTTATTTAAGATTTCGTCGTGCTAATTTAGGCTACATTGTTTTATCTCTTGTGCAAATAAGGATTCATAATATTATGGATACTAATTAGATAGTTTAATAAGGGTATAAGTCTTATTATAAGTGATTTGGGGTCTAAGGAGAGGCCTAAGCCTAATCCAAGATGGAAAATTGCATATTAGACGAAATCTGTAAAAGAGTGCGCACAAGACCTCACTTTGAACGATCATATCTCCGGTTATATAATGAGTTGTGTGAGGATCAACCTATCAAATTAAAGCCCTTTGAGTCTAGTTTCCAACGCAACAAACCGTTCGTCATTCGGAGGTGTATACAGAAAGTTATGATCATTTTACTCGTCAGGTGTCAGATGCGCGAAGTCCTGCGCGAAGTGGACTTCGCGCACACTTCGCGCACCTTAGGCAGAATGCTCAGGAAAATGCGCGAAGTCATGCGCGAAGCTTGCACACTTCGCGCACCTGGGCAACACTTCGCGCACCTGGATAGTTTTAATACCCCAAAGACCGGCCTAGAGTGTTCCAAACTCATTTTTGGGGTTATGACTTGCTCTCTCAAGAGGGTTTCATCCCAAACTTCATCCCTATGATCTAAGGTAAGATTTTATAGTTCTTTGAGTAATTTCTACCCCTTAAACACTTATACTAACAAGGATTAATCTTCAAAATCCTTAGATTTTCCTTCTAATTCTTGAATTCTTCAAGAACACCTCAAGTGGAGATTCTTAAAATTCTTACTACAAGAGGTATGTCTATCATCTCCAACTACTCTATGGTGATTATTTATGTAAGATACATACATTAGAACTCATGGGAGGGTAATTGGGAGCCATGGGTTCCTAACCTAGGTTATGTTAGTATTGTTGAGGTTGTGAGATGTATTATTGAGGTATGATTCTTGGTATGGTAGTGTTATGTATGCATGCTTGTGCAAATAGAGTTGTGGGAAGATTGATGAACATAAATAAGTAAAGATAGGGTTAGGGAATGAAGTAATTCTTGAAAAGGGGATTTGAAATCAAGATGCACAACTAGTATTTGATAAAATGCTCAAATGAGCTAGTTTCATGAATATCTTTCTAATATGTGTTTAATTTTGTTATGTCTCATAGTAGATTGGAATTGCTAGAGTTTTTGGAGTGTTGTAGTAACTTAAGGAAAGCTCAATCGAGGTATGTATGGCTAATTTTGATTCTTGTGAAATCGCCAATATGTGTGAAGTTGTTTGTTTCGTGTTAAATTGACAAATTGTGTGAAATTCTTGATGTTGTTGTTGGATATTCAAAGTTTGTTGTTGAGCTATGAGTGATGTAAAATGAGAGTTTAATTTGGCAAAAGAATTGTGAATAATGACTATGATGGCCTATATGGCACCTTGTGGAAAACAAACGAAACACTTGAGAATTGGTTTATTGTGGAAAGAGATGAAACACCTGAATTGTGGAAATATT
The DNA here is from genome assembly GCA_032618575.1 of Nicotiana noctiflora. Lineage (NCBI taxonomy): Eukaryota > Viridiplantae > Streptophyta > Magnoliopsida > Solanales > Solanaceae > Nicotiana > Nicotiana noctiflora. The sequence continues at coordinate 63,005 of JASVEL010009771.1, forward strand.
GTAACATGGTTGTGATATTGAATTGAGAAGAAATTGAGAATATGAACCAATGTGTAAGTTGCTTATTTGAACTTGTTGAAATTGTGTGTAGTACCTTATCTGCTGTTTGAAATTGTTGTGTTTTCAACTGTAAGGCGGGGTCGTGTTGCGCGCCGCAACGTGGGGAAATAAGGTGTGGGTTGGGGTGATAAGGGTGGCCGAGGTAATAAGGGTGGTCGGGGGCAATAAGGGTGGAAAGCGATCGAAATCGCTATTGAAAATTGATACAAAATCATTAATATGAAATTGTGAAAGGAGACAGGCAGGAGAGTTTGCAACCTGTGGGGCACTGATTGCCCCTTTGTTTGACTACTTGTGCTTTACGTGATTGATTGGTTATTGTTAAAGTGGTTAATTGTAGAAAGTGCTTTGTGTTGAGAATTATTTGAAATGAGGAAAATGTGGAAACATGGTTGGCTGGCTTAATTAATTGTTGATGTAATTCAATGGCTTGAGTTTACTTGGGACAAAGTTTGTCCATACATACCAGTACAATTCAAGTGTACTGACGTCCCTTTTGCGGGGGCGCTACATTCGTGTTATGATTGTAGGTGGATCAGTAGCAGGCACTTCAGCTCATCGGCAGTAGTATCCTTCTCCTTCCACTGCCCGTTTTTGGTGAGCCCCTTTCTTCCTCGGGGCCTTGTGTGGTTCATGCCACTCGGTTTAGATTCCATTTTGGTTTTGTAAGGTATAGCCGGAGCCTTGTTACCGGCAAGTATTGTATTTCCCTTTTGTATCCTAGAGGCTCTGTAGACATGTAAACTGTGGGACTCCAGTCTTATGTATATATATTGTGTATGTCGGGCGTTGTAAAAACTGCAAACTTGTTAATGAATCACTCGTATGGTTTTATTTGTTTAATGTGAAATCATTCAGGGTTAGTAAGATATTTGGTTAATGAGAAACAATCAACACAGGGGTAACGCGTGGGAATGAAAGGCACCCAGGTCCGCTTGACTGGGGCAACCCGGTCAGGCGCCGGTCATGTTCCTCGATTTGGGGCGTGACAGTCACATCCTCCCTAACTTAACCAAACGCTCGACCTCAAACATACCCAGAGATGTACTAGAAGCAACCCAATATCTGAATGACCTTTCCAAGCATATAAACGGGATGATCCCTCATCACCCTATCTCGCATAGGTCCGACAAAACAATATAGCTGAAATTTCATAGTCCATCTAAACAATAAGCCGTAGAACCACATTGCACTTTCCAAAATCAAACACAAGTTCAGAACCTCACATCTCTAGTCAGAATAAACCCGAACCAGCTATAAATACCCATACTTATAGCCTCAGGTGAAATCATATGCTATTCCACATAATCCAAACACTCAAAACTATAACTCCTATTCACAGTAGCTGCCCACAACAACCAAATACCGATAGAAAACCTTTTATAACCTAAAGTCTTTTTCCAACACTTTCATATGCTGCCAACAACAATTGAAAAATGCAATAAATTGTAACCATTCCTCAGGTTAACCATTCAGGAAACCACTACCCTCTGACCAATATAACATCAGATTTCCGGGCCAAACCTCGAAATTATCCCTCTAAATAGCTGAAACCAATTCAGTTCGTATTGATTAATGACTCCAATGACAACTTTGAATCCAACACACCCCTTTAGTGATATGACACCTCAACACAGGCCTAAGCTACAACTTGCATAATACATGCACCAATAAGAAACGATCTGAACATACTCAAATTAGGACAAATGACTCAAACGAGAGAGATGTACCTCAAGCTCATCAATACCATTACCACACAAGGTTGAGACCATATCTCACTTCGTAGAAATAGAACACCTGAATCTACCCCAAAAGGTCAAAACTCGACGTAGCCTCGCTATAATGCACGATTCTATCCAACCACTGCTCTGCATGAGACACCTCAAGTCACTATACTCGAAATTGACAACCATGCACGATTGACATCTGGAACCCAAACAAAACATTATACCCATGGTGAAGCAAGGAATATACACCATGCAATCCTGAGAGGACACAACTGACGCGCAGCTCGTCGAGCAACACCCAATATGAACTTTCCTTGGAAATTAGGAAGCAAGACGTATAAAGTAGCATATGGAAAACCATTCTCAACATCACATTGTTACGGCGTGCAACCCGATCGAGATAACATACCCACGGCGGCGTGCCACCTGATCCACACAAATATTTCACATAAGGAGATGCACATCAAGCAAACTTTGCTCATTATAACAAAATATCGAGTATCAGTCGCAAGCATACTGAGTGCATAATGATGTATACATGTAAAATTGTAAGCTACAACGCTCAAACACAACTGAGGTCCACCCCCTCAACTTCCACTATGAATCTCTATAGCAATGCACTATATGTGCCCACAGTCCGCAAATCATAGCGCCTCACAGCATAGAAAGCAACTCATAGATCTCCCCAAATCACCAACCAGTTCAAGAACAATCGAATCAACCCATCCTTCAGCAATACAACTCGGGGCTAACCAAGCTAACTCAAGCTAAATATGTAGCCACATTGGCCTGCCAACAAACTCAATACCAAGAAGCCTGAAACTGCTCTTTCTACTACTATAACTCTTGCTAGAGTCGTATGATACGATGCCTAGTACAAAATAAATACAAAAATCCACAATTTCACCCGACGACATACCCGACCATGAGAAATGCATCCAAAAAAGGTGCCTCAGTATCGGAACTGAATCAATGGTAGAAACTCTATACTGGCATTCGCTACGAAGGCACAATTAAGAAAAGAAATCCTTCCAAACCATCTGTTGGTCTTGGAATACAACAACTATGCTCGAACATATTCCTATGCACTTTGCCATACAACCTATGGCATTTTTCCGACATAACCCACAACACAATAGTCTAGAATAACCCAACACTAAGAGAACTAGTCTACACCCCAATATCATGTCCAGAATCTAATATACCAAGCAAAGAATGATCCACTCGGGCCTCCAAGTCCAAATGGCCGCTAACGTCACCAATTCATACGATCCACAACCACTACATAGCCTGAACATGAGAACTCCCACTCTCCAACTCAATATAACATACGAATCACCGTACATGGTCCCAAATTCCGCCGTATGAATACATATTACATCTCAAGTACCCCAATCATTCCATGAAAGATATTCTTAAAATTCCCCTATGCGATCAAACAACTCAGACATCGACATTCGATCTAACAAGAAAATGCCGCAATACTACCAAAGTATCATAAGTTAAGTCACATTACCCCTTTCTGAGACAAACACTCTCATCAAATTACTTCCAATTAGCTGTATCATTTCCTTGATTAGATGAGGATACATGTTGCCTTAGAGCTTTATGAACTCCCTTTCAGAACTGATCTGTAACTCATCTAATCAAGAACTTCCATTGATCCCATTAAGAGGAAGAATCATTACATGTTCCATGCCTCACATACCCATAGAAAATATATTTATCTCCAAACCACGGTAGAACCCAACAAAAACATCTCTGCCAATTCCATTCGCACAAGCTACACTGCCAGGGCTGAATCCTTCTATCCAAACCAAGCTGAGCGAGCTGCCACAACTCAAGAGCTTCGCTGCACAATACCTTTAAAGGCTCATAAGCTACTGAATACTCTGTTAATGTTTTCCAGAAATACCATGTTCCAGAACACTTTACTCGAAGAACTTCCTGCGAATCTAAATTTGGTTCCTTTATTTCCCAGGTACAGACACATAGGATCCCATAATCACATAAAACACCACGAGTCTTGACCTTTTTCAATGAAACACATTCTCTAAACACATACACGTCCTTAAGGCACCTGATTGTTACATGTAGACTCTTGAACACATTAAAACCATTCTCAAGAGTCATCCACTCTTATTCAAACTGCCAATTACCTGACTTAGCGAACAGAACCACTCATGCCTTATAGCACTCTGACAATGCAAAACATAATCTCATACTAATACAAACAACTGTCTTCCTTCCCTATACACTTAGCATTTTTTATCAACAACGACTCAAGACATCCTATTATTTTGTCACATCTACGAAGAACCATATAACCTTTGTCCAAAAATTTGCTTCACCCGTGCCATCATCGGCTAAATGTCCGCGACTAGAACTAATTCGCCAGCATGCCTCAATCGGAACCAACACAGCACATAATCGTGCAATTAGCTAATCACTATCAACCTCCCCAACTTGGCTCGAAGCCATATATAATGACATACTTATCAACTCATATCACTTTTGTTATAATGATGCCACCATATCATTGTGAGATTTAACTCAAATCATGTACAAGTTTGTGAAAACATAGATCATCTAGTACTAAAATCCTCTGCAAAACTCGCATTCATCCCCACATTAACTGAGTCTGCTCTTTTATGTGACCCGAATTCTCATATTTCAACACATACCCTTCACTTACACATGAGATCTTCTAACATACACATAAGGGTCATACCACTCAAGAACACTCCACAAGAGATAACCAACCTGCTTTACCTCAATTTAGTATTTCAGCACACCTTCTACCATCATACACATAACACAGTCAATTTAGTCTTTCTGAGTCTGAACTCATATCACTACACGTATTGCACTTTACTTTCCAACTAGGAGATACGAAAATATCCTTCACTTTAGTATTTCAGCACACCTTCTACCATCATACACATAACACAGTCAATTTAGTCTTTCTGAGTCTGAACTCATATCACTACACGCATTGCACTTTACTTTCCAACTAGGAGATACGAAAATATCCTTCATAACTCAGGGATACATAACAAGTTGCAATAGGAAACAAACATTTAACAGTTCATCTATTATCCAGCAGACTCCTCTGTACTACCAAGTCATATAGATACATCTCATAGCACTAACATACTCATCACATGGATATGCAACCGCCATTCTGGTTAATAAGGACAATACTAAACATATAAGTTTAAAACACTTGCTCACACAATCAGCACCTTGGTGCTCAAGCCATTGGCAAAGATCCAGCATCAAGTCCTACAGACTGGCCCAACATCAAACTCACAAAGATTGCATCTCACCCCTTGATTGGGGAATCACAAACCATCAAGGCATATATAATACTAAGCGCTCACGTGCGTATACAGATGAGTGGAAGAAATTTTGAGAGATATATCTCAAGATGAATCAAGTACGCACGACATAAATTCTAAGAAAGTGAAGTTTTCCTAAAGGTTCTACAACCTCTTGAGGATAAGTACAGACGTCTTCGTACCAATCCGCAAGACTTTACTAAACATGCTCATAACTCATGAGATCTTGTAACCTAGGCTCTAATACCAACTTATCACGACCCAATTTCTAAGCCTGATCGTGATGGCACCTCTCGTGAAGACAAGGCCAACCAACCAACCCAAATTGTTTCTTTAATAATTTTTAGACATGAATAATAGAAAATACAACTTAAATAACATTGGTTATCAATATTTACAACCCAAATTAGCACGAACGGAGTGTCACAAGTCACAAGAATCTAGAGAATCTTGAACACAACTATAGGGTCTGTAATGTACATGCACTCGAGGCGAAAATGAAGGAAAAACCTGATGCCGCGAACACTGGCGGTCACCTTACTCTACTACAAAAGTAATACCTTTGAACAGCTCAGAACCCGCTACCGGGTGAACAATACCTGCAACTGCACTCGAGGTGCAAGGAGTAAAGTGAGTACTCCAACTCAATTATTAATAAGAGTACATAATAAATGAGCAGCATGAAAACACGTATAGCAGATCATCATGTTGTATAGATATAGTGTAAAAATCCTTTAAAAATCAGTGAAAACTGTGAAATCTTTGAAAATTCCTTAGTTCAGTTTAAACCTCTTTTAAAAATGATCTTGTCAATAGTTGCAAAAATAATCTCAATCAATCAGTGTTGCTATTCAGAGAATCTCGCCCCTCGGGCCTTATTCGCGTTCATGGTCAGCCATTGTTACCTGACCACGCGACATCATTCATGGTCAGTCGTTGTTACCTGACCAACCATACAATTCAGTTCCATTATTACTACTGTCTGAAAGTTATCCTCTTTAGGAATGATTAGATAATACCGTAACAGCGGATAGGTATCTAAAGAAATATAACAAACAACGAACAATGAACAAATGCATAAATGCAATGCAATGCATATAATGGTACATTCCAGTACCCACTGCAGCGTGCAGTCCAATCCATTTAATATTGACGATGCTCACTAGGGGTGTGTAAAATTCTGGAGGGGCTCCTACAGCCCATGCATAATAATCAAGGCATCGCATGGCATCAACTAGGCCCTCGGCCTCAATATCAATACAGTACTGCTGTGGTGTGCAGCCCGAGCCAACCAGATATCCAAAGATCACTATGACACTGCTGCAGCATACAGCCCGGTCTATGCCCAGTCTAGAAATACACATAAGCCGCTTGGTCACATTTTAAAATAATAGTTCTCAGCTCAAACAACAATAAAATATTGTTCGCGTTTTTCAAATCTTAGAAAAATAGTTGAGTTTGCAAAACTGTATTAAAACCATGGATCGAGACAAAATAGTATGCAAAGTAATGAAAAAATAGTGATAGCAGTCCCCGAAGGATCCAAATAATCGACTCGAAGCACAACATATGCCAATCAGCCCAAATCATGATAGCATCAAGTAAGTTTCAATCAATTATGCAGTAAAATCAAAAATCGGGACATACCAAGTCACAATCCCCAATGGTGACCTACCCCTTGCCCATATCCAGCGTGCATGTCACCTCAATATAGCTCTATGATGTGCAAATATGGGGTTTCAAACCCTCAAGATATCATTTAAAAGTATTACTCACCTCAAATCGGATCTCTAGATCGTGGCGCCTTTGCTTCTCAAATCGGCCTCCACGCGCGTTGAATCTAACCAAAATTAGAGCGAATACAACACACTATGCCAAGGGAATAATTCGCAATAGAAAACATCGAGAAATAGTAAAAATTTCAAAGCTGGCAAAACCCAAGCGCTGGGCTTGCTTCTCAAAAAATAACAAAACTCACATTACCCAAATCCGAGCTCAAATGACCTATCAAATCCCAATTTGAAATATCAAAATTCAAGCCATAATTCATAAGTTTTAGGCTAAATTTCCATGAATTTCTAGGCCAATTTCACAATATAACCATGTTTTTAGTTCTTAGAACTTACCTCCAGTAAACTCCAGTGGAAACCCTCTTCAATGGCTCCCAAAAATCTCCCAAGATGCTCAACAATGGAAGAAAATAACCCTCAAGTCGTGGATGAAATGTCATTTTAAAACCATTATATAAACAGTCACTTTTTCATCTGCAGCGTCCAACCCGCTTCTACGACTACCATTTTTGTGGTTTTCTATCCGCTTCTGCGATTTTCACTATCTTGCCCAGAACCGCTTTTGCAGTCCAATTCCGCTTCTACGGTGACCGCATTTGCGTACCAATGTCTACTTCTGTGGAACTGCCTACACCTACGACCTCCCTACCGCATCTACGGTACCTCTTCTGTGGTCTCTTTTCCGTAGATGCGGAAATACTAGATAACAGAACCATCAGCAATCAAACAAGTCCAAAATTCACCTTGATGGCCATCCGAAACCACCCTGAGGCCCCCAAGACCTCAACCAAAAACACAGATATGTCTTAATAAATTATCCAAACTTGTTTAAATCATCAAAACACATCAACCAAAATTAAAATCATAAAATCACATCAGATTCAAGCCTAAGTTCTTCAAAAACTTACGAAATGCACTTTCGATCAAAAACCCAACCAAACAACATTTGAACGACCTGAAATTTTGCACAAACATCACAAATCATATATCGGAGCTTCAGCAACTCTCAAAATTCCACTCCAACCCTCAGATCAAAATCTCACCTATCAACCGGAATTCGGCAAAATACTAACTTTGCCAATACAAGCCTAATTCTATACCGGGCCTCCAAAATCAATTCCGATCACTCTCCTAAATCACAAATCACCCCTCGAAGCTAACCAAATCACCGAAAGTCACATTCGAGCCCTATAAATCATAAGTCAATGTTCGGTTGACTTTTCCAACTTACGCCTTCTTTAAAGAATCTAAGTGCCTCATTTCTTATCGAAACCAATCCAAATCAACTCTCACACACCATATACCGATAATGAAATATGAAGAAGCAATAAACGAGGAAAATGGAGCAATAACACATGAGACGACGAGTCAGGTCGTCACATGCCCTCATGATTCAAAACACCAAAGTTTGAGAAGTATGACGGGCATGGCGACCCCATTGCTCACCTGAAGAAGTATCGCAATCAGTTACATGGGGTCGGTGGAAAGGAAGAATTGTTGATGGAATATTTTGAGAGAGCTTAATCGGCATTGCCTCAGAATGGTACGTGGACCATGACGTCTCACGTTGGCATATTTGGGACGATCTTGCTAGAGACTTTGTAAGGCAATTTCAATACAACACCAATATCGCTCCAGACAAGAACTCTATAGCAAATTTGAAGAAGAATCCCTTAGAAGGATTCAGATAATACGCTATTAAATGGTGTGAACAAGCATCAAGAGTGAAGCCTCCAATGGATGAGGTATAAATTATCACTGTTTTCCTTCAGGCCCAAGAAGCAAATTACTTTCAGAATATGATGTCGGCTGTGGGTAAGCCTTTTGTATAGGCAATTAAAATCGGGGAAACGGTAGAAAATGTTCTGAAAAGAGGTAGAATATTGAGCCAGTCAACCATCAGAGCAACTTACCAAGCCATCCAAGGTGGGTCGGGAGGAATGCACAAAGGTAAAAAGAAAGAAGAAACAGTTATGGAAGCATCAGGAGGAAGAAGGTATCGTGCTCCTAGACCTTTGTTCTCTGAAAGACCCCTCAATACTACTATCCTCACACTAATATGGCTTATGCTCCACCACCTTATGCGGTCATGAATGCTCAACCTTTCGGCCGACCGCAGCCACAAGACAACAGAAATCAACCTTCATTACTGTCACGCCCCAAATCGGGGAACATGACCGGTGCCTGACCGGGTTGCCCCAGTCAAGCGGACCTGGGTGCCTTTCATTCCCATGCGTTACCCCTGTGTTGATTGTTTCTCATTAACCAAATATCTTACTAAACATGAATGATTTCACATTAAATAAATAAAACCATACGAGTGATTCATTAATAAATTTGCAGTTTTTACAACGCCCATCATAACATAATATATACATAAGACTGGAGTCCCACAGTTTACATGTCTACAGAGCCTCTAGGATACAAAAAGGGGAATAAAATCTAAACAAAAGTGGCATGAACCACACAGGGCCCCAAGGAAGAAAAAGGGGCTCACCAAAACGGGCAGTGGAAGGAGAAGGATACTACTGCCGATGAGCTGAAGTGCCTGCTATCGATCCACCTACAATCATAACACGAATGTAGCGTCCCCGGCAAAAGGGACGTCAGTACACTTGAATTGTACTGGCATGTATGGACAAACTTTGTCCCAAGTAAACTCAATCCATTGAATTACATCAACAATTAATTAAGCCAGCCAACCATGTTTCCACATTTTCATCATTTCAAATAATTCTCAACACAAGGCACTTTCTACGATCAACCAATTTATCAATAACCAATCAATCACGTAAAGCACAAGTAGTCAAACAAAGGGGCAATCAGTGCCCCACAGGTTGCAAACTCTCCTGCTGTCTCCTTTCAGTATTTCACATTATTGATTTTTATATCAATTTTCAATAGCAATTTCGATCGCTTTCCATCCTTATTACCCCTGACCACCCTTATTACCTCGGCCACCCTTATCACCCCAACCCACACCTTATTTCTTCATGTTGCGGCGCGTAACCCGATCCCACCGTACAATTTTCAAACACAACAATCACAAACAGCAGATAAGGCACTACACACAATTACAACAAGTTCAAATAAGCGACTTACAGGTTGGTTCATGTTCACAATTACTTCTCAAGCCAATATCACAACCAAGTTACAAGTGTTCCGAAATCAAGAGTATTCATACCGTATTTTTCAATGACTTGCCAATCCTCAAGTGTATCGTTTCTTTTCCACAAAGTACCATATATGCCATTATAGCCATTATTCACAATTCTTTTACCAAATTAAACTCTCATTTTACATCACTCATAGCTCAACAACAAACTTTGAATATCCAACAACAACATCAAGAATTTCACACAATTTGTTAATTTAACACGAACCAAACAAACTTCACACATATAGGCAATTTCACAAGAATCAAAATTAGCCATACATACCTGGTGATGAGTTTTCTTCCGTTAACTTCCTACTTTATGCTTACCCAAGATATCCTACTCTTGCCAACCTTGTTCTTGAAGACTCTTACTTATACTCACTCCTTTTTACTAGAAATCAAGTTCAATAATCATGCATGAGTGTAAAAATTCTATTTTCAAAAGCTATTATATGCAAACCTATCTTTACCCAATTTAAAACTGAAAATCAAAGAAAATAGTTAGGGTTTTTACCTTGAAAAGATTGGGAAGTTGAATCCTTGCCCTAGGATCCCTTGGAATTAAGTGGTTGGAACAATCTTTGAAGATGAAGAACTTCTCTCTCTAAAACCCCTCTATTCTCTCTCTAATTTTGGTAAGATGATATGAGAAAATGAGGGTGAAAGGTGTTATATTAAAGAAGAGATCGGGTCAAAATGTTACAAAAATCTGGGCCGGGGCAAATCTGCGGTCGCATCTGCGATCGCAGAATCAACATGCGGTCCGCATAGTGACCGCGGAATGACCTCAAAATTTACACAAGTTCTGTTACGGAATGCGACCAAAATGCGGTCCGCATTCTTGATCTGCGGTCGCAAAGTGCACCGCAGATTCATTATGCGATCGCATATCGACCGCATTTTCAACATGATTTTGGGAAACCTTCTGGTAAGCTTTGCGGCAAGAATGCGGTCCGCATAGCAGATCTGCGGTCGCATTCTTGACCGCAAAATTGACACTTTTCTGGAAAAATGATTCTCTACATTTTTGATACTTAAATCACTACCAAGGGTCCGAACCGCGGCGAGCTAAGAATTCTACGCATTCCTAACACATTATTCGGACCATGACACTATAGCTACTATGTTTTATGCACAAAAATTTTACGGGGCCTTACATCCTCCCCCCCTTAAGATCATTCATCCTCGAATGAGGATTTTGAAATAAATGAGTTGGTTTTGAAAGACATGATATGCAACTATCAAAATTTTGACTAACTCTTATATTTTAGAAAAATTTCGCCAGAGTTTCCTTTGTATTATGGACATATCCACCTGTCAGAGGGCCCCCGAAACATATTACCAAACAACAATACACAAATACAACACTTTCTACAATTGGTATACACTTTCTTACCTCAACGAATGCACATATTCTATCACATTGTTACAATTGCACATAAACTAGTCACTTCAATGAATTCTTACCTTATTTAACCATTTTAACACCATGTACACTCAACAAACCATTACCAATCTACACTTACTATTAGTTGTTTATTTAACACGCGAATATTTATAAGGATTTCATTTATCAAGAAAGGTTCAAGTGACCCAAGGCAGCAACACATTTAACTCATTACAAAATGAAGGGGACTTTACTAATACTAAGAGGGAAACAACTTAGACAAGATGACAGTTACTAGGAGTAGAAGGGTCACCTAATTTCTTCTAGGCTTGATCAAACAAATGGGGGTACATTTCTTTCATCTCTTTTTCTGCTTCCCATGTGGCCTCCTCAACTTCTTGACTTCGCCACAATACTTTAACAGAGGCAACTTCCTTATTTCTCAATTTACGGACTTGCCTATCAAGAATGGCAACTAGAACTTCTTCATATGACAAATCTTCATTAACCTCTATAGCTTCGACTGACATGATGGTAGATGGATCTCCTATCACTTTCTTCAACATGGACACATGGAATACCGGGGGCACTGATGACATCTCAGGAGGCAACTCTAGCCTATAAGCAACTTGACCAATCCTTTGAACAATCCGATATGGCTCGACATACCTAGGACTCAATTTCCCTTTCTTTCCGAATCGCATGACTCCCTTCATAGGAGATACCCTCAAGAACACCCAATCATCGACTTGAAACTCCAAATCCCTTCGACGAACGTCTGCATAGGATTTTTGGCGACTCTGTGCTGTTTTCATTCTTTCCTGAATAACCTTGACCTTTTCCATAGCTTCGTACACCATATCTGGCCCTAGCAATTCCGCTTCACCTACCTCAAACCACCCGATTGGCGACCTACATCTTCTCCCGTACAATGCCTCAAATGGGGCCATCCGAATGCTAGCATGATAGCTATTATTGTAAGCAAATTCTATCAGTGGCAAGTGCTCATCCCAATTACCTTTAAAATCTAAGACACAAGCCCGCAACATATCTTCGAGCGTCTGAATGGTCCGCTCGGCCTGACCGTCGGTCTGTGGATGGAAAGCTGTGCTGAGATTCACCTGAGTTCCCAAACCTTGCTGAAACTTCTTCCAAAAGTTAGCTGTGAACTGAGCCCGCGATCCGAGATAATAGAAAGTGGAGTGCCATGAAGCCTTACTATCTCCTTGATGTACAACCTTGCATATTGCTCCGCGGTATCAGTGGACTTGACTGGCAGGAAGTGAGCTGATTTGGTGAGTCGATCCACTATCACCCATATTGAGTCGAACTTACGCTGAGTGCGAGGTAACCCCACCACGAAATCCATATTGATCATCTCCCATTTCCACCTTGGTATTTCTATAAGCTGAGTTAATCCACCGGGCCGTTGATGCTCGACCTTCACTTGTTGACAGTTCGGACATTTAGCTACAAAGCTTGCTACACCCCTTTTCATACCGTTCCACCAATAAATCTCCTTGAGATCATGATACATTTTCGTGGAACCAGGGTGCACCGAATACCTGGAAATATGAGCCTCTGCCATTACTCTTTCCCGAAGCTCGTCCACATCTGGAACACATAGTCTACCTTGGCACCGCAATACACTATCCTCACTGCTGAGTACAAATGCTGAGGTCTTGTCATTCATAACTGTTTCCTTTACCCGAACCAATGCTGGATCCATGAACTGTTTTTCCTTGATTTCCGCGACCAGTGATGATTCTTCTCCATTATGCACCAAAACATCCCCCTCGTCAGACGCCGAGATACGAACCCCCAAACTGGCTAATTGGTAAACCTCCCGGGCCAGGGGTCTCTGATCCGCACCCAAATGAGCCAAACTACCCATGGACTTTCGACTAAGAGCGTCGGCTACCACATTTGCCTTCCCTGGATGGTACAATATGTTCATATCATAGTCCTTGAGCAATTTTAACCACCGCCGTTGTCTCAGATTCAGCTCTTTCTGCTTGAACAAATACTGGAGGCTCTTGTGGTCTGAAAACACATCTACATAAACCCCATAAAGATAGTGTCGCCATATTTTCAAGGCAAACACGACAGCTGCAAGCTCCAAATCATGCGTCGGATAATTCTTCTCATGGTTCTTGAGTTGCCTGGAAGCATAAGCTATAACCTTTCCGTGCTGCATCAATACACATCCCAAACCGACTCTGGAGGCATCACAATAAACTACAAATCCCTCCGTGCCTTCTGGCAAGGCCAATACTGGTGCCGAGGTCAATCTTGACTTCAATTCTTGGAAACTTTTCTCACATGCATCGGACCACTGGAACTTAACTGCCTTCTACGTCAGTTTTGTCAATGGGGAAGCGAGGGTTGAGAATCCCTCTATAAATCTCCGATAGTACCCTACCAAACCCAAAAAGCTACGAATCTCTGTCGGGGTCGTGGGTCTAGGCCAATCTTTCACTGCCGCAATCTTCTGAGGATCCACCTGAATTCCCTCACTTGAAATAACATGCCCTAGAAAGGCTATGGACTCCAACCAAAACTTACATTTTGAGGACTTGGAATACAATTGATGCTGAAGAAGGGTCTGCAATATTGCTATGAGGTGAATAGCATGATCTTCCCTGCTCCGAGAGTAGATAAGGATGTCGTCAAAGAATACAATCACAAAGGAATCTAGGAATAGCTTGAAAACATGATTCATAAGGTCCATGAAAGCTGCTGGGGCATTGGTTATCCCAAAAGACATGACCAAAAACTCGAAGTGACCATAACGAGTTCTGAAGGCGGTCTTAGGAATATCCTGCTCACTGATTTTTAACTGGTGGTACCCAGACCGTAAATCAATCTTTGAGAAGAACTTCGCTCCCTGCAATTGGTCAAACAGATCATCCACTCGAGGCAAAGGATATTTATTCTTGATTGTGACTTTGTTGAGCTGGCGATAATCAATACACATTCGAAGTGACCCATCCTTCTTTATGACAAAAAGAACCGGAGCACCCCACGGCGACACACTCGGTCGTATGAATCCTTTCTCTAATAAATCCCTCAGCTGCTCCTTTAACTCCCTTAACTCTGCTAGCGCCATTCTGTAAGGTGGAATGTATATTGGCTGAGTATCTGGCAATACATCGATCCCAAAATCAATCTCCCTATCTGGCGGAATGCCTGGAAGCTCATCCGGAAACACTTTAGGAAATTCACTCACAATCGGCACGGACTCGAGGGTAGGCACCTATGAGGTGGTGTCCGTCACCCGGACCAAATGATAGATACACCCCTTCTTAATCATCTTCGAAGCCTTAAGGTAGGAAATAAACCTACCCCTTGGCACTACACCATTTCCTCTCCATTCAATAACCGGCTCGTTAGGGAACTCGAGCCTCATGACTCTCGTCCGACAGTCAAGCTTGGCAAAGCATGAATAGAGCCAATCCATCCCCATAATTACATCAAAATCAACCATCCCAAGCTCAATAAGATCGGCTGTGGTAACATGACCACTCACCGTGACAACACAATTTCTATAGACTCGTGAGGTTGTAATAGAATCACCAACCGGAGTCGACACAGAGAACGACTCATGAAGCTATTCGGGTTCTATCCCAAAACTTGAAGCAATGAATGGAGTGACATAAGACAAGGAGGACCCTGGATCAATAAGGGCATAGCAATCAATAGTCTGAACAGACAGGATACCTGTAACAACATCCTGGAGAAGCCTCGGCATTTTGGCGGCCACTCAATGCATAGAATCGGCTAGGTCCACCCCTACCCTAAGCTCCACCCCTAGTTGCACCACGCCCCGCTGATGCTGGAGTGCGCGCTGATGATGTAGCAGCTGAAGAACCGGATGACTGAGCAGATCCCCTACCTATACCCTGACGGGGTGCACGGCAGTCTCGTTGAATGTGACCTCTCACCCCACACCTAAAGCATACCGGAAGGTCAAGGTAGCAAGTCTCTATATGAAATCTCCCACACTTGGGGCATGTAGGTCTCCCCTGCTGCTGGGACCTCACCCCAGGACGACCAGACTGACGAGACCTCCTGCTATCTGAACCGGGTCTCGAGTAACTGCCCTGCTGATGTCTGTGCACGGATGGTGGTGCACTCGCGGAGGACTGAGCATATGACTGGGATGGCCCTGATGACCCTCTCCCTGGAAGTGATCTCCCTGAATGACCCATTGACCGGGCCCTGCTGCTACTTTCTCTTTCTGCGCGAATCTTCAATTTCCTGGCCTCTGTGGCCTGAGCAAACCCCACGATCCTCCCATAGTTCATGTCTGAGTGCAAAGCTGTTGTGGCGGCCTCATTCACTACCAAAGGGCTAAGGCCCTGAACAAACCGTCGAACCCGGGCATCCATAGTCGACACTAATGAGGAGCGTACTTAGACAACCTTACGAACTTCATGTGATACTCCCATACACTCATACTGCCCTATTTTAGAACCTTGAACTCAGTGGCACGGGCTGCCATTGCCTCAGTAGGTAAGAAGTGGTCCATAAATGCATCCACGAACTCATCCCATCTGGCCGGAGGGCTTCCTTCCTCATGGGAATCCTCCCACATTTCGAACCATGAACGTGCCGCTCCCTTCAACCTATAAGAGGCCAACTCTACCCCCTCAATATATGTAGCCTTCATCACCCTGAGGGTCTTGTATATCTCATCAAGGAAGTCTTGTGGGTCAGCCTCTGGATCGGTACCTGAGAATTCTGGAGGGGCCAACCGCAAGAACTGATGGACTCTAGAGCCGGAGGAATCTCCCTGACCAATGGAGGATGCAGGGGCATCATGGGATCTCTGGGCCTGGGCGGCCACTAGCTGTGTTAACATATGAATAGCTCCCCTAAGATCCTCATTAGCGATACCAAAGCCCGAAGCGGGAACTGTATCTGAGTCAGGAAGACCAGCAGGAGGAATGGTGGCATCCTCTGCCGCAGCTGGAATAGGGACACTTGGGTTTTGAACAGATGGGCCAGGCAAATTCAGGACTGGTGGGTCATTCTGGCCCACGGCATCGGGTACATGATTAGCAGCCGCACTTGGGCTGGCATTGGCCCCAAGGCCGAGTCTAGCCTTCTTCTTAGGTGCCTTATTCTGAAAATTTGGGAACAAGGCGCAAATTAGACACAGATATTTCCACATTGCACTTTACCGCACGATATAGATTAACAAAGAAATAGGTATATTCCTAAATGTCCGTGTAGCCCCCAACTTATCTGATGTGGTCGACAACACACCGATACGAAGGGCACTACTAGACACGGCTCTGAGACATCCTAGGACACTTTAAAACCATAGGCTCTGATACCAAGTTTGTCACGCCCCAAATCGGGGAACATGACCGGCGCCTGACCGGGTTGCCCCAGTCAAGGGGACCTGGGTGCCTTTCATTCCCACGCGTTACCCCTATGTTGATTGTTTCTCATTAACCAAATATCTTACTAAACATAAATGATTTCACATTAAACAAATAAAACCATACGAGTGATTCATTAACAAATTTGTAGTTTTTACAACGCCCGTCATAACATAATATATACATAAGACTGGAGTCCCACAGTTTACATGTCTACAGAGCCTCTAGGATACAAAAAGAGGAATACAATACTTACCGGTAACAGGGCTCCGGCTATACCTTACAAAACCAAAAAGAAATCTAAACAGAAGTGGCATGAACCACACAGGGCCCCGAGGAAGAAAGGGCTCACCAAAACGGGCAGTGGAAGGAGAAGGATACTACCGCCGATGAGCTGAAGTGCCTGCTACTGATCCACCTACAATCATAACACGAATGTAGCGTCCCCGGCAAAAGGGACGTCAGTACACTTGAATTGTACTGGCATGTATGGACAAACTTTGTCCCAAGTAAACTCAATCCATTGAATTACATAAACAATTAATTAAGCCAGCTAACCATGTTTCCACATTTTTCTCATTTCAAATAATTCTCAACACAAAGCACTTTCTACGATCAACCAATTTAACAATAACCAATCAATCACGTAAAGCACAAGTAGTCAAACAAAGGGCAATCAGTGCCCCACAGGTTGCAAACTCTCCTGCTGTCTCCTTTCACAATTTCACATTATTGATTTTTATATCAATTTTCAATAGCAATTTCGATCTCTTTCCATCCTTATTACCCCTGATCACCCGTATTACCTCGGCCACCCTTATCACCCCAACCCACACCTTATTTCTTCATGTTGTGGCACGCAACCCGATCCCACCGTACAGTTTTAAAACACAACAAGTACAAACAGCAGATAAGGCATTTCACACAATTTCAACAAGTTCAAATAAGCGACTTACAGGTTGGTTCATGTTCACAATTACTTCTCAAGCCAATATCACAACCAAGTTACAAGTGTTCCGAAATCAAGAGTATTCATACCGTATTGTTCAATGACTTACCAATCCTCAAGTGTTTCGTTTCTTTTCCACAAAGTACCATATATGCCATTATAGCCATTATTCACAATTCTTTTACCAAATTAAACTCTCATTTTACATCACTCATAGCTCAACAACAAACTTTGAATATCCAACAACAACATGAAGAATTTTACACAATTTGTCAATTTAACACGAACCAAACAAACTTCACACATATAGGCGATTTCACAAGAATCAAAATTAGCCATACATACCTGGTGATGAGTTTTCTTCCGTTAACATCCTACTTTATGCTTACCCAAGATATCCTACTCTTGCCAACCTTGTTCTTGAAGACTCTTACTTCTACTCACTCCTTTTTACTAGAAATCAAGTTCAATAACCATGCATGAGTGTAAAAATTCTATTTTCAAAAGCTATTATATGCAAACCTATCTTTACCCAATTTAAAACTGAAAATCAAATAAAATAGTTAGGGTTTTTACCTTGAAAAGATTGGGGAAGTTGAATCCTTGCCCTAGGATCCCTTGGAATTAAGTGGTTGGAAAATCTTTGAAGATGAAGAACTTCTCTCTCTAAAACCCCTCTATTCTCTCTCTAATTTTGATAAGATGATACGAGAAAATGAGGGTGAAAGGTGTTATATTAGAGAAGAGATCGGGTCAAAATGTTACAAAAATCTAGGCCGGGGCGAATCTGCGGTGCACTTTGCGACCGCAGAATCAACATGCGGTCCGCATAGTGACCGCAGAATGGCCTCAAAAATTACTCAAGTTCCGTTACAGAATGCGACCAATATGCGGTCCGCATTCTTGATCTGCGGTCGCAAAGTGCACCGCAGATTCATTATGCGATCGCATATCGACCGCATTTTCAACATGATTTTGGGAAACTTTCTGGTAAGCTTTGCGGCAAGAATGCGGTCCGCATAGCAGATCTGCGGTCGCATTCTTGACCGCAAAATTGACACTTTTCTGGAAAAATGATTCTCTACATTTTTGAAACTTAAATCACTACCAAGGGTCCGAACCGCGGTGAGCAAGCTCGCCGCGAAGAATTCTACGCATTCCTAACACATTATTCGGACCATGACACTATAGCTATTATGTTTTATGCACAAAAATTTTACAGGGCCTTACAATTACAAAGAAACCAGCCTCCTCACTAGAACCACTATAATCCCAGACCACCACAAAATATGTTCCATACTCGGGAACCACCCAGATGACCAAACTTTACACCAATTGGTGAACCCTACTCCAGTCTATTCCCGAAGCTTGTCCAGATGAATCTGCTGCAACCTATACCCCAAAATAGGTAAAACTCGGAATCACCATCCTATCAACCGGGTGTCCAATGTACTTATCACTCAGGAGCTGAGGGGCATAGTACTGGAAATTGTTGGAAATTGAAGAAAGCCGTCGAAGATTTGATAAAACAGGGGAAGATCATACTGGGGGACGAAGAAGCCCCAAATATGACCATAATCTATTGCCAGCTCACAATAATGGGTCGGTAATTAGGATGATTTGTGAAGACAGGGAATTTGATCCAGCCCTAAAGGCCATAATTGCTATTGCCGATATAGAAAGAAGTCCAAGCAAGCCCCGAACTAGGAGAAAGGGGAGAACAAAAATAAAATTATCAAAAATGAGCCTAAAAAGAAAATTGAATCAAAAGTAGAGATGTTGCCTCCCAAAAATGAAATTCTCTATGTTCCGCGAGGTCGCCAAGAGAATCCACTAGTTGTGAATGCTCCAAAGAAGTTTGAAGTAAAACGAGAACGAAAATGTATGTGCCAAAATGAGCTTATGTTTTATGGGGGAAAATTAAATCGCCTCGGCTGAATGAGCTAGTGGCTATTAGACGCGTACCACAGAAGCCAATGACCGACCCTTGTGCGGTGCCATGGAATTATCAGCAGAAAGTGGTTACATACAAGGGCAAAGAAATCTCGGTAGAACTTCCAGGAAAAGTCTTTGTTGAAACGTATTCAAATGTACAGGATGTAAACAATGCCACACGAAAGTGCTTTCCAGCCAAGAAGCCAATGAGTGACGAGGAAATAGAGGCTTTCTTCTAGAAAATGAAAATGCATGATTATGAAACAGTGGATCAATTGAGGAAATATCCTGAACAAGTGTCCCTGCTATCATTGGTGACGAAATCCTCTAAACATCAGAAGATCTTAATGAAAACTTTGAATGAGGCGTATGTCCCAATTCAAACTTCCGTCGAACAGCTCAAAAGGATGGCAGAAAGATTCTTTATCGTCAATCAACTCTCGTTTAGTAAAAATGACTTGCCTCCAAAAGGCGCATCTCACAACAAAGCCTTACATCTGGCTATCAAGTGTGAATGTTACTATATCAAGCGAGTCATGGTGGAAGGAGGCTCGGGCGCTGACATCTGCCCACTCGCCATAGTGCAACAAATGGAAATTGGGATGGGAAGGATTCATCCTAATAAATTTTGTGTGAGAGCTTTTGATGGAATTAGGAGGGATACCATCGATGAAATTGATTTGATATTAATCATAGGCTCGGTGGATTTCGAGGTAACCTTCTAGGTGTTCGGCATGGATAAATCTTATATTTTTATTCTGGGAAGGCCCTGGATCCATGCTGCATAAGTTCTGCCCTCCACCCTCCACGGCATGGTGAAATTTGAGTATAAAGATCAGGAAATCGTGGTCCACAAAGAAGACAAGCAGTCCATTTATCGTGACCCATCTATCATATGCTTGGAGGCGAGGGAGTGAAGTGAGCATATTGTTTATCAAGCCTTCAAAATTGTGGTGGCATATCAATATCAGGTCGGAAATCCATTCCCCCAGCCTTTCCTGTTTAATACTTCAATTATGGTGGCCAAAGAGATGATTAGACACGGTTTCAAACCAGGAAAAGGGTTGGTAAAAGCTTTACAAGGAATATCCGAGCCGGTAACTCTACCCACAGCAGAAAAATTCTTCGGGATAGGCTTCCACCCTACCCCAGATGATGACAAATATGCGAGGAAGGAAAGAAGGGAGAATGTGTTCTGCCACAACCATTGCCATATCTCTATGATTACTTTTTTCAAGCCTAAGTACGGCAAAAAAGATGACAATGAGGTGTTCACGGCTGAGGAAATAGAAGACATATCTGGAGCTATGAGACGAATGCTTTATGAAACCAACATGGTTTAGCTAGGGGAAGGTACTAGCACTGCTGAGGTGCTCTACATGGGACCAGATGCAAAACTTCAAAACTGGAAGACTATGCCATTCCCGATCAGGCGGGTGTCTCGATAGACTAGCGTTGTCATCTTTTCTACATCTAGAATTATTTTAGGGTGTAACTCGGATGTTTCTTTTAGTTTCTTATCCTTTTAAATTCCTAAATGTAAACCCTGTTATCTTTCCAAATTCCAAAAAATGAAATAAATATTTCATCATCCATTCTCTCTTTATTCTTTTTCCTTTTCATTTCCCTTTTCAGTTATAATAATACGGCTTTAAATAACATGACATGCTTGCGGACTTCACGTCCAAACTCAAACACGCTATTTAAATGTGAAATAATGAATCAAAAATTGGAATATGACGAAGAAGAGGTTTTTAGGGAAATAAATCGGGAACTAGAACTATTTGAGAAGAAACCTAAGCAAAATCTAAATGACACTGAACCGATTAATTTGGGAAGATACAGAGAAATAAGAGAAACAAAAATAATCATTCACAAAGATTAGAAAACTCGAGATGCAATAATCCAACTCCCGTTTGAGTTGAAAGATGTGTTTGCTTATCATATGATGACATGCCAAGACTGAGCATTGATCTAGTGGTGCATAAATTGCCATTTTACCTCGATTTTCCTCCTAAAAGCAAAAGCAAAGAAAGTTTAAAACTGATATCAGTGATAAGATCAAAGAAGAAATCATAAAATAGCTGAATGTGGGGGTAATCCGAATTGTTTGATATACCACATGGCTGGCCAACGTAGTTCCAATACCAAAGAAAGACGGTAAACCCAGGTGTGTGTGGACTATCGAGATTTGAATTGGGCAAGTCCTAAAGACTACTTCCCTTTAACTAACATCTACATCCTTGTTGATAACTACGCCAAACATGAGATACAATCCTTCGTGGATTGTTACCCAGGATATCACCAAGTGTTGATGGATTAAGAAGATGTCAAGAAGACAGCATTCACCATACCCCAGGGTACATACTGTTATCGGGCTATATGAGAGCCTTGACCTCAATTTTCCATGATATGATGCATCAAGAGATAGATGTGTATGTGAATGATGTAATCATTAAGTCCCGAACTCAATGAGACCACGTTCGAGATTTGAGAAAGTTCTTTGAATGGCTACGCAAGTATGATTTGAAGTTGAATCCGGCTAAATGTGCCTTTGGACTCACATTAGGCAAACTCTTGGATTCATCATCTGCAGAAGAGGTGTCGAGTTAGATCCAACAAAGATAAAGGATATTTGAGATCTACCTCCTCCGAAAACTAAGAAAGATGTGATGAGATTATTGGGCAGGTTAAATTTTATCAGTCGGTTCATTGCACAACTGACTGCCACATGTGAACCCATATCCAAACTATTGAAGAAAGATGCATCAATCAAATGGACATCTTAATTTCAAGAGGCTTTCGACAAAATCAAGGAATATCTATCAAATCCTCTAGTGTTGGTCCTACTAGAACTGGGAGACCTCTCTTCCTGTATCTGACAGTTCTAGAAAATTCTTTTGGTTGTGTCCTCAAGCAACATGATAGAACCGGCAAGAAAGAGCAGGAAATTTACTATTTGAGCAAGAAGATCACCAGCTATGAAGCCAAAAACAGTTTGATAGAGAGAACGTCATGTTCTTTGAGGTGGGTTGCTCAGAAGCTAAGACATTATCTTCAAGCCCACACTACCAACTTCATAACCAGGTTGAATCCTCTATAGTACATATTCTACAACCGATGCCCATTGGGAGACTAGCAAAATGGCAAATCTTGCTCACTAAATATGACATAGTCTATGTCACTTGCACAGCAATAAAAGCCTAGGCATTGGCAGATCATTTGGCTGAAAACTCGATTGACGAGGAATACCAACCATCGAGCACATACTTATTGGTTTATGGAACTAACACTGTCATACTTGCAGCAGTAGAAATCCCTTTGCTTCGCATAATTGTTGAAGCAGAAATTGAAGACAGTGAGTGGATTAAGACACGGTTAGAGCAGTTGTCATTGATTGATAAAAAACGAATGGTCGCAGTGTGTCACAGGCAGTTATATCAACAAAGAGTGGCCCGATGCTTATAACTAGAAAGTGCGTCCCAGGAATTTTGAAGTTGGACAACTCGTGCTGAGACACATTCTTACCCATCACCAGGAAGAAGAAGTAAGATTTTCTTCTAATTTTAAGGGTCCATACATAATCCGTAAGATATTGCCAAGAGGAGCACTGTATCTGAGAGACATCAAAGTAAATGATCCTGAAACACCAGTCAATGCAGATACAGTGAAAAGGTACTACATCTAATTCTTATGTGATGATGGCTTTTGTGCAATTGAAATGACAAAGGCTTTCCTTCCAGCTACCCTAACACTATCAATCCTTCATAAACCCTTTAAGCCGGTTACGCTTCTTTGATCACCCTCTTTTGAACCCGGAAGTACTATTAAAAAAGGAAAAAGAGATAAGAAAAACAAAAGGAAAAAGAAAAAGAAAAAAAAAGAAAAAAAAGAGAAAAGAAAAGAAAAGAAAAATATAACAAAATAAAAACAAAACAAAACAAAATTATTTTCCTAAACTACGTTTTACTTAATTCTGAAAGGATACGTGGGCAAACTCTCTCTGAGGTTCAGTCACACCAAAACAAAAATCCCAATTTCGCTAAAAATTGAAACCGGGGCAGATGATATAATGGTTCGAACATAAATCTGCCAAAAGGTTCCAAAGTTGTAATCCAGCCCAAATCCATTTTACCACTAAGACCTTGTCCAAGTCCTTCCGATCAATTGACAAAGGCATGGAAGTGGAAAACGTCATTGTTAGAATTTGATATAATTCAAATTGAGAGAAATAAAATGAGAGAGACTTGTCGGTTAAAACCTTTAGGCACCATAAGGCGATGGTGAGTATAGAAACTGTAAACGAGAGAGTCTCCTTAGTGAAAACTCACAAAGAGAACAACCGGGCAATAGTGAGAAGAGAAATGAGAGAGGTCGATTGGGGAAATCCGCAAAGGGCATTGTCGGCCAAAATGAAAACATCTCACGACTAAAAGAGTCATGGCAAGGTTCCTTGGTTTTGAAATGCAGATCAATGGGTTCACGAGAAGCTTGAAAGTTTGTGTAGGTCGGGCATCCGGTCCAAGAAGCATGTCATGTTCATTTGAATACAGCATTCACCCTCAGATAAGTCCTTTTTTCCCTAAAAAGGGACGCTTCTCTTTAAACTCATATGCTTTTATTTTGCATACTTCTTATTTGAATCCCTTTCATTTAATATTTATTATGGAATTACTGCAAAGAAAAGGTGGAAGGATTGGTTCTATAGGCCTCTACCTGGCAAAAGCCGGAGAAAATACCCAACCTCAGCGGGTGCATCAGTCCAATCCCGATTGACCATGGTGGTTGACGCTTTCAAAGAAAGGACATTTGAAAGAAAAAAAAAGTCAGGGGCAAAGGTCTTAACGGTAGAATAAGGTGAAAAGGATAGAGCCCACACAGGTGAGTCATCATGAAACCATAAGAGCTGAATCCTGTCGGTTTAAAAAGATATTCACCCTCAAAGCCGGCAAGCGGCAAAGTTCTTGATTGAAATGTGGCTGGGATCAAGCAATTGGGATGATCAAGGTCACAAAATCAACCACCATTTAAAACTAACAAATTATTTTTTGTTGAAAAAAAAGATTTAATTCAAAGCAGCCATGCAAGAAGCAAGTGCAACCCAAAAGGAAAAGGAATGCACAAATGTTTAAACAACTTTGTAGTAGGAAATTCACCAAAAAGAAATTTTTTCCCCATATCCTTTCATATGTTTTTCTAAATAAAAGGGAAAACATAATTAAAAAAGAAGAAGAAAAGAATAAAACGAAGAAACAAAAATGAAACTCCCAAAAGGAAAACAAATCATGGTAGCATAGGATCCCCTTGCATAACCCAAGGAGCCTTTTTTCTTTCTAAATCCCGGCATAATCCGAGGATCTACCTTTCATAACCCAAGGAGCTTTTTCTTTCCAAATCACGGAATAAGCCGAGGATCCCCCTGGCATAACCCAAGGGGCATTTTTCTTTTGAAATCCCGGCATAACCCGTGGATCCACCTGATGGATCCACCTGACATAACCCAAGGGGCTTTTGTCTTTCCAAATCCCGGCATAACCCGAGGATCCCCCCTGGCATAACCTAAGGGGCTTTTTTCTTTCCAAATCTTGGCATAACCCGAGAGTCTCCCTGGCATAACCCAATGAGCTTTTTCCTTTCCAAATTATAGCATAACCCAAGGATCCCCCTGGCATAACCGAAGAGCTTTTTTCTTTCCCAATTCCCAGCATAACCCGAGTATCCCCTTGGCAAAACCCAAGAGGCCTTTTCTTTCCAAATCTTAGAATAACCCAAGGATATCCCTGGCATAACCAGAGGAGCCTTTTCTTTCCAAATTCTGGCATAACTCGAGGATCTCCCTGCATAACCCCAAGAGCTTTTTTCTTCCCAAATCTCGGCATAACCCGTGGATCCCCTTGACATACCCAAAGGGCCTTTTTTCTTTCCAAATCCCAACATAACCCAACGATCTCCCTGGCATAACCAAAGGAGCTCTTTTTTCCAAATCCCAGCATGACCCGTAGATCCCCCTGGCATAACCCAATGGGATTTTTTCTCTCCATCCTGGCATAACCCGTGGATCTCCCTGTCATAACCCAATGAGCTTTTTTTCCATCCCGGCATAACCTGAGGACCCTTTTTTCTTTTTTCAGTCATAACCCAGTCATTTATTTATATAACCTGGATGTATTCACAAGTATACAGAATCCTGATTGGATCGTTTAGATATGTGTCATAACTAACTCACCAAATTTTTCTATTGAAAACTGGGGCATAAAATTTTGTTCGTTTGTTTGTTTTAGTATATTAAGCAGGTTGACCTCAAGAAATAAGGTTCGAGATGACCGATGGAATGAGTCTCAATCCAAAATTAATAAAAGAAGAAAAGAACAAAAAGAAATGAAATCAAACGTGAAGCAAACAAGGGTGAGGGTTGCTCAAAATCTGGTTAAAGTCACAAGCTCCGTTGACCCTGTTTTGACCCAATGCTGTAGAAAGAAGTAAATACCTACAACTTACGAGTATCAAGATTTAGATCACAGTCCACAGTAAAATCAGCTAAGACAAAAGATCAAGTTTCAAGAGAATTATAGATTGTAATCCTATAACTCATAGTGGATAGGCATAGCTAGCTTAGCTTTGATTTTCCTTTTGGTGTAATAAGGAGGCCAGTAAGCAGTAGCAGTAGCAACAACAGTGTAATCACAGCTCTTGGTAGTCCCAGCTACCAAACTTTCCAGAACTACACTGACCTGATTCCTTTATAGCCATGGATATGTAGGCAATCTTTGAAGCAGGGTTCGGTCATATGGTTTTAAAAAATGCTTCTCCTAGAGTGCCAAGATGGAAAAATCTCTCATGTTGCTCATTTATCTTTGCCTGAAAACCCTTCGTGTCTTCGAGCAATGAGGGCAGTTGTGAGCGCATGATTTTTGTCACGCTTAAATTACTCCTATAGAATTCATTAGAATTAGAATTTTTCTTTTATTATTAGAATTTTTAGGAATTAATTGCATGATTTTGTATTTTATTTGCATTTTATGTGCATTTTTAAGTGTCATAAAAATGAAAATTCTAAAAAATAGCATACTTGCATTTAAGGCTTAATGCTAGATTTTTTGATTAATTAAGCGTCATGGAAAATAAGAGAAAAATAAAAAAAATATTTTAAAATGTTTATTCCTTTAATTTCACTTTATTTAATTTTCCTCTTAGAATTAGAATCTAGTTAATTTTAGGAAATTTAATTAGTCTTATATAGAATTAAATTAGGGTTTTGCTATTATTAATTTTGCATTTAATAAAGTCCAAAATTCAAAAAAAATAATGATAAATAAATAAAATACTAAATGAAAAGACGAAAAACCAATAAAAGGAATTAAAATTAAGAAAAGGGAAGCAGGCCATCAATTTTGGGTCAATATCTCATTATAATTCAAGCCCAAACCCCTATACCACTTCAAATTGGCCCAAATTCACTCTCTTACCCAGTCCAATCTTCAGCCCCCTAAGACCCCTCAAACGACGTAGTATCATTCCAATAATTTGTCGTTTTTATATCTTTAGGTTGAAAATCAATCTCATATGTTCTTTTGTTTAACATCTAACGGTCCAGGTTCAAATAAGGAGTTTAGATAAAATGTAACAAACCCTTTATAAGATTAGAGACAAAGGGCCACCCTCCTCGTACCTCCTGTCCCCCTCTGACTCTATCACCGGCTCCACCTTGCGCTGCCGCCGAAAATCGCCTCATGGTGGCAGCTGGCCTTCAAATACACCCAAATTGTTACCATAGATTCCTCCCTCCCTCCTATTTCCATATCTATGTTTGAAATCCTTCAAATCCAGGCCAATACCCCCAAATCTATCAAACCCTAGGCGCCGCTACCCAAACCCCACCAAATGAGCACTGTAGACTCTCCCCCCACTCCCGCATCATGAATCAACACCTCCTTATTTTAAAATACCTCCCAAACTTCTCGAATCTAGGATTTATATCTGGAACTTGAGCAAAGTTAAGCCTCTTCTCTGTTTTGGGCACGATTCCATCACGAGTTGATATTATTTGACCGTTCTTGACAAGAATGGTTGATTAATATCCTCTCATGGTTCTAAATTAGAAAGGCCATCAGAACCAAGTTCAAGGTATTTTTATTATCTTTTCTTTCTGTCTTTTAATTTTTTATCTTCATTTGTTTTTTTTATTTTTCTTGGTCATCGCCTGTTTATCATTTTGTTCACCAGATTCTATTTTCATTTAGGTAATTCATGACTATATGGTTTACCCTTGTTTCCATTTATTTGTGTGTGTGATACTGATTTTTTTTAGTTGGTTAGAGTTATAGTTTTAATTTTATTTTTTATGTCCATTTTTGTTTTTAATTCCTTTAAGTTTTATTCATTATTTTCCTGTTATAATAAGGCTTCACTGTGAGTTGTTGACTGTTTCATTAAGTAAAGAAATAAAATAAATTTTAGAATTAGAATTAGTTTCAGCTTTGTGCAGAATTAATTAAATGGTTTGATTCAATTTTAGGCTTTTATTCCAGTTGTTTATCTAATTGACTATGGTCATAATCTAACTAGGGTAAAAGTCTGGATTAGTTTGACTAGACTTGGTAATTTCAAGAATGTTCAGGGGCAATTTAGGAAGCTAACCTTCTAGACTAGGACTATAATTGAAATATCAAAACTTAATGCTGTAGCATGACAAACAAGTCAAAACTTTAGGACTAATGGGCAAAATCTAAAACTAAAAGATGGGGAAAAAGTGTGAGTGAAATCTAGAAGCTTCCTTCCTATCTTCTGCTCATAAAAGGCAGCATACCTGCCTTTTTTCCAAATTTCAAATAAGAAAAATCCCCAAAAATTTCAAGCCTCCAAAATTTTTCCAAAACCTCTTCTGCAAGCTATTGCACCCAAATTTGAATTTCAAATCAAAAGAAGTTCAAAAATCTGAACTCTTGTAGTTTAAAATTTCTCTTAGATCTGAAGTCCTTCAAAAATCAAAACAAATAAAGAGAAAAACCAGTAGAAAACTCCAAAAAACACAGCTACATAAAATTATCTAGGTTAATTTTGAGTTCTAGGCATTGATTCTCATCTCTTAGCTTGACTTTTTAAGTGCTGAAGCTTCAGAAGTGTCCTGGGATCAAATCCGAGCTATTTTTTGGTGTATTTCAGCTTTTTCGTAGTTTCATTGATTGAAATTGGTCTTGGGTGGTTAATATGGCTTTTTGAGCTTGTGAGCCTCTGATTTCTGTTGCTAAACTGCTATGATACTGCTGATTCATGTTTATGTGATTTACTGTTTAAACTGCTACTGATCTTCCTCTTTTCTTTTGTTACCTTACACTTCCAGGTACGCATTCGAACATGATTTGATTTAGGCTTTGAAGTGGAAATGAAATGAAATATACTCCTTAAACTATACCTGTTTGGACTGCCTTCCATAGTTGATTAGATGATCAATGATATGTTGTAGTTTAATTTTGATTTGTATTCACGTAAATCTCGGACTATATAATTTGGATTTGACTGAACTGTTTTAAGAATGTTTAGAATTATGATGCTGTGATTATTGGACTGTTGGTCTTTGGACTATTGGTTTGTATTGGACTGCTGATTATCCATTAGTTTAGTATAATTTCATTTGGTGACAAGTTTAGCTTTCAATATTATCAACAGCATAAGTGAAGGGACTGATTCTAGATCTTCCTTTGTAATTAATCATTAAACGATCGAATTATTAGGAATAGTTAGTAGAAATATCATTTATGATGAATTAATTCAGAATTTGCTATCATATGGATTTGAATATTAAATTAGAATAATGTGTTGAACTTAACTTCAAAATGATATGTTGTTATATCGCTGCATCTCATAGTTCAAATATTCAGGCACTTTAGTCTACTCGTTTAGTGTTTGTAAGTTGGCTTTCAAAGACAATGATTTAGACACAAGCATATAGGATTACCAGCTTCAAGAACTATTGAATTAGTTGAATAATACTGAATTCGGAATCAACTATTTGATCACTAGTAACTAAACCCATCATGAATTGAAAATCAATAATCTAGGATACAAATGTAACTTGCACTAGATATGTCATCCTTTAAGAGCCCAAACGAGATAACCTCTGTTTAAATAAGAGACGGGCCAGGTCTAATCAAGCCCCAATGACAGATAGCTCTTTTAAGGGCTCAATGAATTTTCCTCTTCTTGGGCCGAGTCCCAGGCCCAATCTCCAGACCTTTTATTTCATTTGCTGAAATTGTTAGTTTTGGACTGTTCAAATTGGGTCATATGGTATGGGCCCAAATTTGTGCACATGAGACAGCTTTTTATGAATATAACTGCTTGTTCTTCTTCTTCCTGGATTCATTTTAAGGCTCATAATGCTAAAGGTTTGACTTCATAGTATTAATATGGTAATTTGGGTTATGGGCTCGTTAGTTAAGTAGCATACTCAAATTAAGAGGTTCTCTTCTTGTTCGTGTATGGACTTGAACTGGAGGCCCAAAATCCTTGCATACTTTAAAAAATAGCAATTGATGGTATTAATTATTTAGGCCCAGTTAGAGACAAAATTAAATAGAAAATCGTAGTTTTCTTTATGTTTGCCTTTAAATAATAAAATGAGGTGATCCCCGCCAAACAAAAACACATAAATTGCAGGACCCTCTTTATATGATCCTATTAAAATACTTAAATTCGGGACGTGCCGTATAGTAAATTTCACGGCCTCCTGCAAAGATAATAATACGTTAGTCGCTTTAGGCGCGCTTTTTAATAATCTTAATTTCCTAAATACGGGTGTGCATTTCATGCAACCGAAATCCAAATCTCAAAATGTTGAATAAAAATGTGTCGAGGATACGGGTGCATTTCATGTGACGTGATCCAAAAATACATTTTTAAACGACGTTAACTTTCTTAAAAAGTTTTAACTAAAAGCAGTTAAATAATTCTAAAATTGCATTATAGGTTGGAATATGTACAAAAATCAGATTTCTGCCATTTATAATAACTTAAACGACCGTGCTAGAAACACGTGATCTAGGGGTGCGTAACACCTTCTGTCGGGTCAACAGAATTTCTTATTCAGAAGTTCTGGTTCGCAGACTCTAATTGGGAAGTCAAAATTTTTATCGATTTGGGATTCAAGTTAAACCGGTGATTTAGAACACCAAAAGCCAATCCTATCCCAAGTGGCGACTCTAAATGAATAAATAATCTCATTTCGAATAATGTCGCTTTAAATGAAAAAACTCCCTTATACATTATCCTTTGTGGGTGATGTGTAAAAAAGGATTTGTGACATCTTTGACTCAATTGATGGTAAGAACCCTAAAAATTTGGGGATTCATTCTAGTTTGGAGACTATTTGCTATGTGATTTGCTTTCTTTTCATCTCAAACTTGTTTGGTTTCAAAAGCCTAATTTCTTTGGACCTATTCGAGATTTTGAAAGTTGTTTCATCTGTTGCTCGATTGAATTTTTAAATCTTTTATTTCTTTATATGATTCTGACTTCCTGCTAAGCTCTATAAGGTCTTTTACTTGATCCTTTCGCATTCTATTTGATACTTTGTCTTCTCTGTTACTGAGCAACTGAAATCGACATATGTGACCACCTTTATTGGCTACTATATGATGTTTCTCTTGTCCTGAATTCAGCCATGCATGCTTAATGCTTATATTCTTTTTATATGATGAATTTCCTTCTGAAATGACCTTCAATTCTGGGATTGGCTTCAAACCTCCTTTAATAATTTTGATTGCATTCATATGATAGCTGATTGACTCCTTCCTTCTTGGGTTGATTTGGAAAAACATTCCTTAGACCTTCAATTCCTCTATTTCTGACTTGATTTAATTGTTTATTTAAGAATCAATAATATTCCTTGATTTACTATGTACTGATTGTCTCTATATTCTCCAACTTTACTTTATTCGCTTACCTTATTTGGTAAATGAGTATTTCAAAGATTCTTCCCTTAATTAATCACTTATGTATTTAACCCTAATTGTCTACTTTGACCAAGATTTTTACTTGATCTCTTTCATTAAAAGTTCTTTGTCCATTACCGTTTAAGTTTGAACTTCTTAATTAACGGAAGTCCTTATATGGTTTATTTTAATTGGTACATAGTTCCATAATTACTACTAAATTATGATTCTTGCCTTGTTTTCTAGCTAGTTTCAAACCATAAATACCCTGGTCTCTCACTAACACAACACACGAACACTCTTAGTTTCCAAACTCTCACTCACACTCAAAATCTATACTCTTTTGTTACTTGTACTGTGGCCTGTCTTCAAGTCGTGCTATTTTTTTTAATGTATCTTGCTCTTCGAAACTGGAATGTTCTGATTAAAATTTTCAACAATCACAACAATATGTTTACTTAATGCTTTTACCCTCTTATCTGCCAACTTCATGTGTTTAATTTAGTACTTATTTTCAAGTTGTAATTTCCTTCTGCCTGTCATGCATCTACTCTGCATCCCAAATATGTTTGATGCTAATGATTTATTTGAGAAATGAATGTATTAAGCATTACTGTCTATGACTCAAACTTGATTACCCTGGAATCATAACCTCTATGTCACCATCACAAGTTGTGTATCCTCGTTGATTTTTTAAGCATAACAACACTCTCTATTGCTGTGCATGCCAACAATTAGCTAATGCCTAAGTACATAGGCATTTTACAATCCCCAATCCTTGAACCCCTTTGTGTGAAATCCTCAATCTAGTAACTGTTTAACAACACCTCTTCCCCCCATTTTTACTTTTTTTTTTTAGTTCTTTAAGAATCTATTTCTTCACCTACACTCACTGTTAGACTTTATGCTCTGCCCCCTCTTGTGAGCCTTTCCATGGGACCATTTGAGCTCCCTCTAAACTTGGACACTTGAGGGTTGGCCCTTCCACACTGCACTTGTCCCTATTCTGGTGATCAATTCAGGTGTGAGCACTGCTTGGAGTTCCATTGAGGCTCTTATGGAACTCTGAAACACTCAAATTGGAGAAAGGCTTTGAATTAATGGTCTTTGAATTGGTCTATCTCATAATTCAGATAGGAAGTCAAAGTTAGGCTTTCCTTTGGTTGTACTTTTCTTTGTACTTTTCTGATGTAATTTATTTCCGGTTTGTAATAAGTTGTAATAAACATATGGAGGTGGCTAGTGAAACAAGGATGTGTAACTTATCATGCAAGGATAGAAATCATGCATATAGGGTTTTTCAATTTCTGCATATTCAACATCTACTAGAAATCATGCCTATAGGCTTGTTCTATTGTCATTCTGCATAACTCAAACTGCATTTAAGACACCATGACTATAGGTTTAAAGCAATTTCATTATTAGATACAATGTCTATAGGTTTTAAAACAAGTTCTGCATATTAGATACAATGTCTATAGGTTTAAAAGCAATTTCTACATTAGATACCATATCTATAGGTTTTAAAACAATTTTTGCATTAGATACCATGATTATAGATTTGAAAATAAGCTTCTACATTCAGATACTACGTCTATAAGTGTCTAAAATCAACAACGTGTAGAAAATATGCCTATAGGAGTTTCCAAATGAATTTGATTCGCTTCACTTAATGCTAGCTATAAAATCAGCAATAATAAATACTATCGCCTGCAAAACTTGTAATCAATTTGTTAATTCTTCATCTCTTTTGATAATACAAGTCCTTTACTTAACCAAAGTTTAGAAAACATGCCTACAAGATCCCAAATAATTCAGTCTGAGTTCTTACTATCTCATCACCTTCTGCATTCAGTAGTAACATGCCTATAGGACACCATCTTAACAATTAGGCAAGCATTAGAGTAGTGATTAAAAATAGAATCTGCTTTCGTTAATTATTACAACCCGCAGGCAGGCCTGATTCGGGCTTCCTATTTGAATTATGTAATAAACTAGTCTGCATCAACTTTTTAAACTATCTCATATTTGGTATTTTATTAGATCTAAACAGTATGTGAAAGTCATGCTAATTATATGATTTTCTATTCAAGGAGGCATTCCTGAGCCTCTGCATGTTTATATGTTTTTCCCCATAATATGCAATATTTTGTGACGACCCAAAGGGTTATCACCTATTTTCCTTACCTGTTTCGTGCTTCTGAGGCCTTGAAAGCCTCATTTTATGTTGCCTTGAATTACGTGCATAGTTCGGGCATGTCGCCGGAGGGATTTTGTGCTAGAATATGTGAATTATATGAACAATTTGAAGAAAATTGATATTAATATTGATATAGTTGACTTCGGTCAACATTTTTAGTAAACGGACCGGGACCTGAGATCGGACGGTCCCGGAAGGTCCGTAGGAAAATATGGGACTCGGGCATGCGTACAGAGTCGAATTCTGAGGCCTAGAGCCCAAGATATGAATTTTTCTGTTAAATTATTTTTGCTAAAATTATTAAATGAAAATGGACTAAACGACCATGGTATCGGGCTCGTATTTTGGTTCCGAATCCCGGTACAAGTCTTAAATATTATATAAGTGCTTTTTGAAAAGTTTAATGACATTTGGATGTCGTTTGATGTGTTTTGAACCTTGAGTTTCAAATTTGAAAGCTTATAAAGTTAAAGAAAGATAGTCATGAACTTGACGCTTGATTTGATGAAAATGATGTTATATTGGTCATTTGATCATGAGCAAGTTTATAATATGTTTTTGAAGTTGTGTGCATATTTGGTTTGGAGCCCTAGGGCTCGGGTAAAGATTTGATAGGCCGTTAGAGCAGATTTTGAAAAATAACACAGCTGGTATTTTTTCCCCAGTTGATATCTTCGCAATTGTGAAGAAATGCTCGCAAATACTCCAAAACACTTGTAAGTCACTTTTTACTTAATTCTTTCAATTCCTAACATCACTAAACATGTTTTTCAAGAGAAATCAAAGGTTTTCATGGTAGAAATCCTTGTTTTTGGGTAGAACCTAGGTTGTTCATGAATTGGGAAATTGGACCTAGATTTGAGGTCCGATTTTGAAACAAATCATATATTTGAACTCGTGAGGGAATGAGTAATCGGATTTTGGTCCGAACCCCGAGTTTCGACGATGTGGGACTAGGGGCGTTTTGGGAAATTTTGGGATAAACTTTTAGAAAACCATTTTTAAGCATCCAAACCAATTTATATAGTATTTATTAATGTATATTGAACTAATTGTGATTAGATTCAGGCAAGTTGAAAGCTGAAATTCGAGGTAAAGCTATAGTTGAAGGGTAAATTGGACTTCAAGGCTAGATGTAAGTGTTTGATCTATCCTAGCTTTAGGGAATATGATTTATGAGATATTTACTATGCGATCGAGTGCGGTGTATGGGATGTGGTGACGAGCATCCATACACTAGCGTCAAGCATGACCGTGAGTCATTTGTTGATATCTATTGTGGGATGTTTTTAATATATAATCTTGAACCCTTGCCGGGTTGTGAAGTTGATTATTGTTTCCCTTGCCGGGACTTTACTGTGATGATTATTGTGTCCCTTGCCGGGACGGTTCATGTTAATTGTTTTCATTCTTTTGCCCTTAACTGTGAGTGTTATTTGGGTGAGGAAGAGTGATAATGCACGAAGGGTGATGTCGTGCCTTGTTTACTGATTATGCACGAATGGGTAATAACGTGCCTTGTTTAATTGATTATGCACGAAGGATCATGTCGTGCCTTGTATTATTGATTTTTCACGAAGGGTAAAGCCGTACCTTGTTAGTGATTATGCACAAAGGATCATGCTGTGCCTTGATATTAATTATGCACGAAGGAACATTCCGTGCCATTGTTATTTGAACCGTTCACGAAGGATCATGCCGTGCCATGGATGTGAGGATGAGAGTAAAAGCACGAAGGGTGATGCCGTGCAACTATTTGAAATTTCCTTGTTTTTGATAATAATTGCTTTCATTGTACTATGGCTTTCTTTACTATTCTAATATATGTTGTTGATTATGTTTTCCCCAGTATGATTCTTCTGTGTTAATCTTGTTACTTGACTATCCTGTTGTTTTGTAGTATGTACATATATAGAACTGCACAGGTTTATGTGAGTGTCTGGTCCTAGGCTTGTCACTACTTCGCTGGGATAGGCCAGGCACCTACCAGCACATGGGGTCAGATTGTGCTGATACTGCACTTCTGTGCGTTTTTGCATAGGTCTAGGTTTCGAATAGGAGAAGCAGCAACAATAGGGTACTCATGGGAGTTTGATCATTTCAAAACCGAGGTAGCTTGCAGGCGTCCGCAGGCCCGACGTCTCTTCCATTTACTTATGTTTATTACTGTGGTCTCATTGTTCTGAGACAGATAGATGTTTATTATTTTCTTTCAGACCATTATGTGTAGTATTCCTTAATAGTTTGTGAGTTGGTGACTCCACGTCTTGGGTAGAGGATTTTATTTGTGTTTTACCTTAGTATTATTCATCTCTATTTTAGAAAGACTTCCGCATTTATTAAATTGAGTAATTATTTCTCTTGATATTAAGTATGAGTATAAAAAATGATGATATGAATAGGATAATGTTGAATGAATTGGCTTGCCTAACTACCACGAGTAAGCGCCATCACGATCCCGATGATGGGGGAAAAATCCGCGTCGTGACAAGTTGGTATCATAGCTCTAGGTTACATTGGTCTCACCACTCATGAACAAGCTTAGTAGAGTTTGAGAGGTAGGTACGAAGACGTCTGTACTTGTCCTCCAAAGTCTATTGAGTTAGGAAAGAGTCTCTCATTTGTTCCTTCTTGTCGTGCAATTTGTTCCTCAAATACTGATTGAATTTCTACTCTGTCCTTTCGTAGATGGTGAGGACACGTGCTTCTTCATCTGCAGGTCAGCAGCCTGAGCTCCAGGCAGCTCCCATGAGGGGCAGGGCCGAGGTCATATCGGAGGCTGTGGTAGGGGTAGAGCTCAGCCCCAGGCAGCGATTCCAGAGGTGGAGCTTGATGTTGCGATTCGTGAGGAGGTTCCAGTACCAGTAGCTCCAGTGGACCCAGCTCAGGTCCAAGGGGAGGTCTTATTTACCCCGGATCTTCTAGAGGCTCTAGTCAGAATATCGGGTTTTATGGATAGTGTTGCTAGATCAAGCTTATTACCAGATGCACCAGCCGCTTCTCAGGCTATAGGAGGGGTCCAGACTCTTGTTGCACGTACTCCGGAGCCAGTAGCTCCCCAGCCTCAGGCACCAGTGATTCAGCCAGTTGTGTCCACTCAGTCAGGCACCACAGCTCATGCTAGAGATGGAGCGGCCATGACTTCTGATTCTCTATAGAGACTTGATCGGTTCTCCAAGCTATTCACCACTACTTTTAGCGGTGCCACATCAGATGATCCTCGGGACTTCTTATTCAGTTGCCATGAGATTCTCAAGACTCTGGGAATAGTGGAATCCAATGGAGTTGATTGCTGCACATTCAGGCTTTCAGGATCCACCATGACTTGGTGGAGAGATTACTGTTTGACTCGACCAGCAGGGTCCCCGACTATAACATGGGACCAGTTTGCAGAGTTATTTATGGAGAAGTTTCTCCCTGTTACTTAGTGGGAGGCACTTTGGAGGCAGTTTGAGCGCCTCCAGCAGGGTACTATGACTGTCACCCTGTATGAGATGAGGTTTGTTGATTTGGCGCGTCATACGGTTGTGATACTCCCCACAGATCGGGAGAGGGTCCGTAGGTATGCTAAATCAGCCGACTAGACTGCAGATGGCCATGGGAATAGGGAGTGACATATCTTTTCAGGAGGAAGCTAATGCAGCTCGTAGAGTTTAGATGGCTCTTGTTCGGGGAGGTGGTTATCCTTCATACAAGAGGCCTCGTCATTCCGGCAGATTTAGTGGTTCTTCTTCTGGAGGCAGTGAATCGTTTGATAGGGGCCAATCTTCCAAGACTTTTCAGTCAGCCCTCCAGGCTTCACAGGGTGGTCCAGGTGATCGTGGGTTTTCTAAGCAGTATTCAGATCAGCCTCCCATCAGTGCTCAGCCTCTTCAGAGTGTTCGTGGGGGCCACCAGCCCCATCAGCCTAAATGTTGTAACGGTTGTGGTGATCCAGGTCATCTTGTCAGGTTTTTCCCTCGAGCAATGGGAAACACTCAGCAACGGGGTCATCGTCCCATAATTCAGACCCTAGCTGACCCACAGCCTGCCCAACCAGCCAGAGGTAGGGGTAGAGATTGTAGAGGTGGAGGTCGAGACCGTAGAGCTGGAGGCCGTCCAACCAGAGGTAGAGGTCATCCAGTGGATGACCGTTCCAAAGATGTAGCTTAGAGGGGAGGCCAGAGGCAGAGGCATCAGATGTTGTGATTACAAGTACCATTCATGTTTGTGGCAGAGGTGCCTCGGTATTATTTGACCCTGGGTCTACATATTCATATGTGTCTTCCTACTTTGCACCGTACCTGGTCGTGCCTAACTATGCCTTAGATATTTCAATTTATGTGTCTACACCAGTGGGTGACTCTATAGTAGTCGATCAGGTACATCGTTCATGCGTAGTTATATTCGGGGGTCTTGAGACCCGTGTTGATTTATTGCTATTAGACATGGTAGATTTTGATGTCATATTGGGGATGGACTGGTTGTCCCTGTATCATGCTATCTTAGACTGTCATGCCAAGACAGTGACATTGGCCTTGCCAGATTCACCCCAACTAGAGTGGAGAGGGACCTCAGGCCACTGTGTTCGCACTATTATTTCCTATGTTAAGGCTCAACGTATGGCCGAGAAGGGGTGTCTAGCTTATTTAGCGTATGTTCGTGATTCCAGTGCAGAAATTCCTTCTATTGATTTAGTTCCTATTGTACGGGAGTTTCCCGAGGTTTTCCCTTCAGACCTGCCGGGCATGCCACCCGACAAGGATATTGACTTCTATATCGATCTGGCACACTCAACCCATCTCTATTCCACCTTATTGTATGTGCCCGTCGGAGTTAAAGAAGTTAAAAGATCAGTTGCAAGACCTTATAGAAAAGGGCTTTATCAGGACCAGTGTTTCTCCTTGGGGTGCACCTGTGTTATTTATGAAGAAGAAGGATGGCTCGATGCGGATGTGTATTGATTATGGGCAATTAAACAAAGTGACGATAAAGAACAAGTATCCACTGTCGAAGATTGATGATTTGTTTGATTAGCTCCAAGGAGCGAGGGTGTTCTCAAAAATAGACTTGAGGTCGGGCTACCATCAGCTGAAGATCAGGGCGGCTGACATTCCTAAGACAACCTTTCGCACTAGATACGGGCAGTATGAATTCTTGGCATGTCTTTCGGGTTGACCAATGCTCCAGCAGCATTCATGTAGTTGATGAATTGGGTGTTCAGGCCTTATCTAGATCTATTCGTGATAGTCTTTATAGATAAAATCCTGGTATACTCCCGCAGCCAGGAAGAGCACGAGCAACACCTCAAAGTGGTTCTTCAGACTCTGAAGGATAATCAGCTATATGCCAAATTTATGAAATGTGAGTTCTGGTTGAGTTCGGTGGCATTTCTGGGTCATATTATATCAGTGGAGGGTATTTAGGTGGACCCAAAGAAGATTGAGGGAGTACAGAATTGGCCTCGACCAGCTTCAGTCATTGAGATCCGGAGTTTCTTGGGGTTAGCAGGTTACTACCGTCGATTCGCAGAGGGGTTCTCTTCTATTGCAGCCCCGATGACCAGGTTGACCCAGAAGGGTGCTCAGTTCAAGTGGTCAGATGAGTGTGAGGTGAGTTTTCAGAAGCTCAAGACGGTTTTGACTACAGCACCAGTGTTGATTCTACCTACGGGTGCAAGTCCTTATACAGTTTACTGTGATACATCCCATATGGGGCTTGGAGCGGTATTGATGCAGGATGGTAAGGTTATTGCTTACGCTTCGAGATAGTTGAAAATACATGAGAAGAATTATCCGGTTCATGATCTTGAGCTGGCAGCAGTGGTTCATGCCTTAAAAATCTGGAGGCATTATCTATATGGTGTGGCATGCGAGGTGTACATGGATCACAAAAGCCTACAGTACTTGTTCAAGCAAAAGGAGTTGAATTTACGACAGCGGAGATTGTTAGAGTTGTTGAAGGACTATGATGTTACTATCCTATATCACCCGGGTAAGGCCAATGTGGTGGCCGATGCATTGAGTAGAAAGTCTGCCAGCATGGGTAGTCTCGCATTCATTCCGGTCAGTCAGAGACCATTTGCTCTAGATGTCCAGGCCTTAGCCAACCAGTTCATGAGACTAGACATTTCTAAGCCTAGCAGGGTGTTAGCCTGCACGGTCGCTCGTTCTTATCTATTAGAGCGTATCCATGAGAGGCAATTTGATGATCCTCATTTGCGTGACTTGAGGGATACTGTGCAGCAAGGAGGTGCCACAAAGGTAACTCTAGATGATAATAGAGTATTAAGATTGCAGAGGCGCATTTGCGTGCCCAATGTGGAGGGGATTCGAGAGTTGATCCTAGCAGAGGTCCACTGTTCGCGGTATTCTATTTACCCGGGCGCTGCAAAGATGTATTAGGACTTACGGCAGCACGCGCAGGATGAAAAAGGACATTGTTATATGTCACTCGGTGTCTAAATTGTCAGCAGGTGAAATATGAGCACCAGAGGCCTGGTGGTGTATTCCAGAGAATTGAAATTCTCGAGTGGAAATTGGAGCGGATCATAATGGACTTCATTACTGGACTTATTTTGACTCGGAGGAAATTTGATGCTATTTGGGTTATTGTTGATAGGCTGACCAAGTCAGCACACTTCATTCCAGTATCTGTCTCTTACTCATCGGAGAAGCTAGCAGAGATTTACATCAGGGAGATTATTCGCCTTCATGGGGTACCGGTGTCTATTATCTCAGACCGGGGTACGTAGTTTATCTCGCATTTCTGGAGAGCGGTCCAGCAGGAGTTAGGAACCCAAGTCCAGTTGAGTACAACTTTTCATCCTCAGACGGACGGTCAGTCTGAGAGGACTATTCAGATCCTAGAGGACATGCTCCGAGCCTATGTCATTGATTTTGGAGGCTTGTGGGACTAGTTTCTGCCATTAGCAGAGTTCACCTACAACAACATCTACCAATCTAGCATTCAGATGGCCCCGTATGAGGCGTTGTATGGTAGGCGATGTCGGTCTCCAGTCGGGTGGTTTGAGCCGGGAGAGGCTTGGTTGTTGGGTACAGACTTAGTTCAGGAGGCCTTAGACAAGGTCAAGACAATCCATGAGAGATTGCGTTCAGCCCAGTCCAGATAGAAGACTTATGCGGATCGTAAGGTTTGAGATGTAGATTTCTTGGATGGTGAGCGAGTATTGCTCCGGGTATCGCCTATGAAGGGCGTGATGGGGTTCGGAAAGAAGGGGAAGCTCAGCCCTGGGTATATTGGTCCA
Organism: Nicotiana noctiflora; assembly: GCA_032618575.1. NCBI lineage: Eukaryota > Viridiplantae > Streptophyta > Magnoliopsida > Solanales > Solanaceae > Nicotiana > Nicotiana noctiflora. Next base: position 104,117 of record JASVEL010009771.1, read on the forward strand.
TTTGAGATTCTAGACCGAGTGGGAGAGGTGGCTTACAGACTAGCACTGCTGCCTAGCTTATCAACCGTACATCCAGTTTTTCATGTATCTATGCTTCGGAGGTACCACGGCTATCCCACACATGTGTTAGACTTCAGTACTATCCAGTTGGATAATGATTCATCTTACGAGGAGGAGCCGGTGGCCATTCTAGACCGACAGGTTCGACAGTTGAGGTCGAGGAGTTTTCCTTCTGTGCGTGTTCAGTGGAGAGGTCAGCCTCCTGAGGCATCGACCTGGGAGTCCGAGTCTGATATGTGGAGTCGCTACCCACATTTGTTCCCCAACTCTGGTACTTCCTTCTCTTGTCTGTTTGAGGACGAACGATTGTTTTAGAGGTGGAGGATGTGACGACCCAAAGGGTCATCACCTGTTTTCCTCACTTCTTTCGCGCTTCCGAGGCCTTGAAAACCTCATTTTATATTGCCTCAATTTATGTGCATAGTTCGGGCATGTCGTCGGAAAGATTTTGTGCTAGAATATGTGAATTCTATAAAAACAATTGAAGAAAATTGATATTAATATTGATATAGTTGACTTCGATCAACATTTTTGGTAAACGGACCCGGACCCGAGATCGGACGGTCTCGAAAGGTCCGTAGGAAAATATGGGACTCCAGCATGCGTTCGGAGTCGAATTCTGAGGCCTAGAGCCCAAGATATGAATTTTTCTGTTAAATTGTTGTTGTTGAAATTATTAAATGAAAATGGATTAAACGACCATGGTATCGGGCTCGTATTTTGGTTCCGACACCCAGTACAAGTCTTAAATATTATATAAGTGCTTTCTGCAAAGTTTGGTGACATTTGGATGTCATTTGATGTGTTTTGAACCTTGAGTTCGAAATTTGAAAGATTATGAAGTTAAAGAAAGATAATCATGAACTTGAGGCTTGATTTGATGAAAACGATGTTATATAGGCGATTTGATCGCACAAGCAAGTTTATAATATGTCTTTGAAGTTGTGTGCATGTTTGGTTTCGAGCCCGAGGGCTCGGGTAAAGATTTGATAGGCCGTTAGAGCAGATTTTGAAAAATAACACAGCTGGTATTTTTCCACCAGCTAATATCTTCGTAATTGCGAAAAAATGCTCGTAATTGCGAAAGGGATCAGATTTAGCCTTGGTTCGCATTTTGTGAACCAATCTTCGCAAATGCGAAGATGGCAGAATAAGGCAGGGCTCGCAAATAAGGGTAAAATCTCGCAAATGCGAGAAACTCAAGAACCCTTCAAGTTCGCAAATGCGAATATCTTCTCGCAAATGCGAGACGGGCAGACCTGAGCCAGAGTTCGCAAATGCGAACATTTTCTTGCAAATGCGAGGGCAACAGTCCCAAACCTGCTATGTTCGCAATTGCGAACAAACGTTCGTAATTCCCATAACCACAGCTGTGTGATCTGATACTTAAACGAATTTTACACCTTTTTTCTTCATTCTTTCAAAACCTAACACACCACCCACGATTCTCCAGGAGCAAAATCACTCCAAAACACTTGTAAGTCACTTTTTACTTAGTTCTTTCAATTACTAACATCATTAAACATGTTTTTCAAGAGAAATCAAAGGTTTTCATGGTAGAAATCCTTATTTTTGGATAGAACCTAGGTTTTTCATGAATTGGGGAATTGGACATCTATTTGAGGACCGATTTTGAAACAAATCATATATTTGAACTCATGAGGGAATGGGTAACCGGATTTTGGTCCGAACCCCGAGTTCCGACCATGTGGGATCAGTGGCGTTTTGGGAAATTTTGGGATAAACTTTGAGAAAACCATTTTAAGCATCGAAACCAATTTATATAGTATTTATTAATGTAATTGAACCAATTGTGATTAGATTTGGGCAAGTTGGAAGCTGAAATTCGAGGTAAAGCTATAGTTGAAGGATAAATTGGACTTCAAGGCTAGAGGTAAGTGTTTGATCTATCCTAACTTGAGGGAATAGGATTTATGTGCTTTTTGCTATGTGATCGAGTGCGGTGTATGGGCTGTAGTGACGAGCATCCATACACTAACGTCTAGCATGACCGTGAGTCGTTTGTTGATATATATTGTGGGATGTTTTTAAGATATAATCTTGAACCCTTGCCGGGTTGTGAAGTTGATTATTGTTTCCCTTGCCGGGACTTTACTGTGATGATTATTGTGTCCCTTGCTGGGATGGTTCATGTTAATTGTTTTGATTCTTTTGCCTTTAATTGTGAGTGTTATTTGGGAGAGGAAGAGTGATAATGCACGAAGGGTCGTGCCGTGCCTTGATTACTGATTATGCACGAAGGGTAATGCCATGCCTTGTTTTATTGATTATGCACGAAGGATCATGCCGTGCCTTATATTATTGATTTTATACGAAGGGTAATGTTGTGCCTTGTTATTGATTATGCACGAAAGATCATGCCGTGCCTTGTGATATTGATTATGCATGAAGGAACATTCCATGCCATTGTTATTTGAACCATGCACGAAGGATCATGCCGTGCCATGGATGTGAGGATGAGAGTAAAAGCACGAAGGGTGATGGTGTGCAACTATTTGAAATTTCCTTGTTTTTGATAATAACTACATTTATTGTACTCTTACTTTCTTTACTGTTCTATTATATGTTGCTGATTGTGTTTTCCCCAGTATGATACTTCTGTGTTAATCTTGTTACTTGACTATCCTGTTGTTTTGTAGTATGTACATACATAGAACTGCACAGGTTTATGTGAGTGTCTGGTCCTAGGCTTGTCACTACTTCGCTGGGATAGGCCAGGCACTTACCAGCACATGGGGTCGGATTATGCTGATACTGCACTTCTGTGCGTTTTTGCGCAGGTCCGGGTTTCGAGCAGGAGCAGCAGCAGCAGCAGCAGTAGGGTACTCGTGGGAGTTTGAGCATTTCAAGAGCGAGGTAGCTTGCAGGCGTCCGCAGGCCCGACGTCTCTTCCATTTACTTATGTTTATTAATGTGGTCTCATTGTTCCGAGACAGGCAGAAGTTTATTATTCATCTCTATTTTAGAAAGACTTCTGTATTTATTAAATTGAGTAATTATTTCTCTTGTTATTAAGTATGAGTATAAAAAATGATGATATGAACAGGATAAGGTTGAATGAATTGGCTTGCCTAGCTACCACGAGTAGGCGCCATCACGATCCCGATGACGGGGAAAAAATCTGGGTCGTGACATATGTGTTTTGTTATGACGCCTTCGAGTTTTACCTTTTGAAACTTCAAACAAGCCTAATATCTCACCCTTTTAGGATTAGTAGTCCTATGTGCCTCCGGAACTGATAGGAGTGGGATGGGTTATAGCATGCAATAAGTAATCGACACCAATTTGCGCTTTAAATACCTTAACGGGGTGGGAAGTGTAGATATGGATATGATGACCACGCGATAGTGTCATATGTAGCCCCTTATTGAGGAGTGATTACCGGACATTGTGTGGGGTGATCCATATTTTTAATAAACCTAGGACTCCCCTTTCCTTTATTCTTTATTCTTTTAGCATTGTAACTCTTTATTTTATAAATCACCTTTTCTAATTGCATTTTTTAACCTTGTTTACTTTCAAAACTGTATATGTTCAATTCCCCTCTTATTTGAGCCTTATTTGCTTATATGGTGATTGTAACCAAATTCAAAATAATTATCTGGACGGGAACCACACTAGTGGATTCTGAGGGGTGTTTAACACATTCTCCTTAGAATAATTTCAAGCCCTTAACCTATCTCTTGTTGTTCAAATAAAACTCTTTTGATGTCCTAATGCACCGTAATCATTATGTGACGAATCTTCAAATGATAAACCCAGTTACCTCTAAATGTCATAAACCTGATTTCTGCAAAGGAAAAAGGGGTTGCGACAGCATGGCGACTCTGTTGGGGATTTTTGTTAGTCTCTTACCATTTCAGACTATTATTGTGCTTTTATGATTCTCTACACGCAATTATTTGTTTATTTATTTTTACCATTCAATTTCCTTTTCAATAACAAAATGTACTTGTCTCTTTGTTTCTTATCTATACCGCTTTCAACCATTTCTGCGATTGTTGAACTATTGTGTTTACAGCTTTCTTAAACGTGCAAATACGTGACAACATGCCTTTAATTTTTGCATAATCATGCTCAACATGATATTCCACTCGTGCCAATAAAATACCATAGCAACTCTTATAAAAAGTGGTTGCGATATTCCGATATTATCACCCCCTAAATTCAGAAAAGGGATATTTGCGGTAAAACTAGTCCATCAATAGTGTAGTCGACAGTTCTGTGCCTTCCCCTTTGAGTTTTCCGCTCAAGGGTACCAGTCTAAAACCCCATAGAAATCATACTCTGTTAAAATGTGCATGCATCATTATCAAACCTATCAGAGTTAGTTATATTGTCCGCATAATGACTCTTTAAGATAGCCCCGTCCAAATTCCACTAGGTTTCCCTAAACCCAAACGGACATTACCACCTTCTGTGCATTCATTTGGAGAACTAAATTCTTTCATGCCAATTGTTGATATTAAATAGTCAAGTCTTGTGGGGGTAAGGTCCTAACCCTTTTGTCTTGAAGAAATATGAGGCACAAAGTCCACAGATTCAGCATGGTTACCCACATACACCCAAAATTGCTAAGTTGGTGGGAGGATCTTCACTCCAATGATCAAACTCTTGTCCGGAAATATCTGGGAAATCTACCTCCCCTCCTAGAAGTCCAACCATACAACAAGATCATAGATGCTACCTCCTTTGTATGGGGATTGTGAGAGGTCTGTTTTCCTCTTCGGGGACAATAAAACTACATCCTTGCTAGATAAAATAGGAGGACCGGCTGGTATACCATGGGAAACTCCGGGTTTGCTAGTGCTTGAAAACCGCAAGGGCAAGGGTTTCCTCAAAATCCCTTTTGATTATTTGTACGAGAGGTACGGTCACAACAAATCCTACCGTACCTATTCCAACGAGTTTTCCATCAAATCACCAGGGCATATTCACTGAAGGGTCTTTATATTCATGTTTTCCTTCCTAGGATTGATTGTGTTTCCAATGAAGAAAGCAAGGATCCACATAGGACTAGCTATGGTCACTAAGACCTTAATGGAAGAAATTGGTGAGCAACCATTCAACATTGTGCCCATTGTCGTTGCGGAAATGTACCGAGCTCTAGAGAGGTGTTAACAAGGAGCCAAACCCTTTGAAGGATGCAATTTGCTATTACAACATTGGCTCGTAGAGCATCTCCAAAAGGGTGAATATCAACAAGAAATTCAGTGAAGGGACTAGGATGAACATATAGCCTTCCATCATTCAAAGTGAATGAATTACATGACTAACATATTTTCTCAACAGGAAGATGCCATGGGATGGGTAGAACTGTATGACAATCTGACTGAGGACTAGGTACAATGGACGTTCGAGTGGTTTCCAACGGAGGAGTTCATCGCCGGATCCAGATATGCACCTTCTCTAATGTTAATCAGTCTAAGAGGAACATACCCGTACGTCCCTCTTCAGGTTATGAGGCAAGCTGGTAGTAAGCAGGTTATACCCAGGGTAGACAATATGAGTCATTATTAGGCTGACTTCTAATCTAATGATAGTCCTTACAAGTGCCAAGCTCAACATAAGTGGCACCGCAAGATCAGGATGGTAAGGGATACCATCTAGCCAAATATATTCCATGCCGATTGTGCTCCATAATATTCAGGATGGTTAGAGGATAATCATAATGGTCTCGGCCAGTCCGGATATGTTCGAGGCCACACGATCATAGATGAAAAGGCCGAGGCACAGGTCAAATACAATTAACTACGCAAGAGGATCCAAGAATTCGAAAGCGATCACCACGAGATACAGAAAACCAACCAGAACAAATTGAGGAGTGGAAGGATATGGCTGTTAGCGCCAACAAGCGACTGGGATATTTAGAGCGAGGTATAGTGGAGTTGGAGAAGAAATTTCTCAAGAGGGTCGAAGACAGCCGAAATGCTGAAAGAAACGAAGGTGCGCATCTAGCCAGAGTTTCCATGTTTCTAGGACTGCGTGAGTTATGGAAGTTGTTCGATGGAGCTAGGGATGCCGAATCTGGGGAAGGTCCTTCTTGGACCAAATATATATGAGCTTTTTTCTTATTCTTTTATTAAATGTAATAAAGACAATGGCCGCTAGTGAGTTTTATTTCCTGTTATTTAGTATTGATTTGGAATTCTTCTACTTTTTATTTATGAAATAAGATATTTAGAACTACAAGTTCTCCAAATCAACTTGTTGTTAGGCCTACCTCGGGCACAAAGAGGTCCGCAAATTAAGACACGCTTTCCATTCATACACTATGTGTTTAAATATTGCAACATCTTTTTTTTTTATGATCCTCACTGACTTGTTACCTTTTGTTTTTTACTTTTTGTTTATTTATTCCCATCACCCAGAGGTTAATTTATGCACTCTGGCAACATAATCATATTCCACGAGATCCAAGAGGCATCCACCCACTCTTTCTCTTGGTCCTGTAGAAAAAAAAGAACAAAGTGAAGATGGAAGATCTGAACAACACCAGAAAAGAAAACTCAACTGAAAGGGTAGAGGTTACTCATGGTCCTGGTTCTCTGGTTCCCAAGGAAATGCATCCCAATTGGAACAAAAGCTGCTGAAATTTCAGGAAGAACTTGACCAAGTTCAAAATCTGGCAATGCTGTCATTTTCCCTCACCACTCCAGATGTTAATTTCCCAAATTCTCAAAACCCTACACCACCCTAAAACCCTCTCTCTCCTCACCACCACTACAATACCCGCCATACCTCAAATAACACCCCACTGCTTATCCTAGAACCCTAAAAAGTCCAAAAAATGATCACTGTCACACTCGCCATAACACCCCATCTATGTGGAAACTATGCTACATTCCACCCGTCCCATCTCAAACACACCCAAGTCTGATGATAAAGACTTGCTCATTAGAAACCTGACCGAAGAACTTAAGAAATTGACTAGTAGAATTCAAGGTATTTAAGGAAATAAGTTAAAGGGCTAAACTACAAACATCTTTGCATAGATCCCGATGTCACACTGTCTGAGGGGTACAAACCTCCTAAGTTTGAGATGTTTGATGGTACTGGGGACCCAAGGGTTCATTTGAGAACTTACTGTGACAAGTTGTTTGGAGTGGGAAAAGATGAGAAAATCTGTATGAAGCTTTTCATAGGGAGCTTGAAGGAGATGCTTTATCTTGGTACATTAGTCAAGATCCAAAGAAGTGTTCGAATTGGGTAAGCATGCCATCCAACTTTATGGACAGGTGTAGGTTCAACGCAGAGAATGCACTGGGTGTGTTCTATATTTAGAATCTAAAGAAGAAACCTACATAAACATTTTATGAGTATGATACTAGTTGGAGGTACGAAGCTGCTAAGGTTAAACCTGCCTTAGAAGAAAAACAAAAGCACAAATTCTTCATTTAGGCCCAAGACCCACAATATTACGAGAGGTTGATGATGATCAAGAGCCACAAATTTTCTGACTTTATCAAGATTAGTGAAAGGATCGAAGAGGACATTAAAAGAGATATGGTTATGAATTTCGAGGCCGTGCAAGCTACAAACAAGGCCTTACAGTCTGGTGGTATGTCAAAGAAAAGGGACGTAGGATCCGTTATGGTGGCACAGAGAAACAAATCTCATGTCAAACACCAAACCTACCCAATGCCTCCACTCACATATCATCCTACTCCACACTACCAAGCACTCTCACCCTCTTACCAAGCTCTACCACCCACTTATTAATAACCTCCTACAGATCAGCCTACTTCACCAAAATATTCCCAACTAGCACATATTTACCAAACCTACAACACTCAACCATCCCACTACCAATTCCCCCCTCCACGCCAAAACATCCCTAGACCTCGACCAAACTTTGACCGAAGGCCCCCAAAATAATATACGGCCATTGCTGAGCCTATTGACCAATTGTATGAAAGACTCAAAGCTGTTGGTTATGTCATCCCCATCCTTTCTGCTCCTGAGAACCCTTCTCAGTGGGTTAATCCAAATAAATCGCGTGCATACCATTCCCGCATGAAAGGACACACCATTGATGAATTTCGCTCTTTGAAAGATAAGATCTAGACTTTAATTTATAACAAAATTATTGTGGCAAAGGAACCTGATCCGAATATCCGCAATAACCCTCTGCCAATCCACAGGGGTTAAGGCATTCACATGATTAAAAAAAAGGATGATTGGGATTCTAAGGGATCCATCGGTTTGATCACAAAAGGTGACGACCCAAAGAAACCGATAATCACACTTAATTCGATCGTAGTCTAGATTTAGACCTTTGGAGATACCGAGATAAATATGTCTGTGCCATTTGAGTTTGAAACACCATCCTCTGCAAATATGCTAGCACTAATTAAGGTCGAACTCATGTCACCAACAAATGCACCTGCACCCTTCAATTTTACCACCCAAGGTGCATGCTTGATTCGGAGTAAAGATAGCCATGCCAATTCTAGGGGCAATGTCGACCGCAACCTTATTCCATACAAAGGTTACACCAAGGGACTACACAGTCGAGGAAAGAAGAAATAGCAAGGTTAGGTTTGGAGAGGCAAGTACAGCACATGTTATAACGAGAACGGGTAGAGTTTATACCTCAGAACATCTACCTGAGTCAAGAAAGCAGGCGTTTAATCAGCTTCCCATCAGTGAGACCGGGCCAGATGAACTTTGGAGAAATACACGGGCCAATGAATACTTGTTCATTGACTAGCTAAATAAAATACTAGCGCAAATTTCTATCCTTGTTTTGCAACAAAATTCTGATGCACACAAAAATGCCCTGCTAAGGATGCTGAGTGAAACATATGTGCCAAGCAACATCTCTGGCGGAGAGATGGCTAACTTGGTAGGACAGGTTTTGGAAAGTCACAAGATCACCTTTCATGAAGATGAGTTGCCACCAGAAGGGTTGAGTCACAACAACGCATTGCACATTGTACATCATTGTACAATGTGATGACTATTTATCACCAGAATCCTAATCTATGGAGGGTCCAGCCTTAACATTTGTTTGTTTGTAACACTCAGGACATTGGGGAAGGGACTGCATGAGATCAAAGATAAGGCCATCAACGTAAAAGCTTTTAACGATTCCCAAAGGTCTAGCATTGGGGAAATTAGCTTGTGTTTGCAAATGGGGCCTACTTGGTGCGATGTTGATTTTCAAGTGATAGACGTGCTGGCATCTTACGATTTTTTATTTAGATGATCATGGATCCATGTTGCTAGGGCCGTGGCATCAACACTACATCAGGTAGTAAAGTTTGGGTGGAATCACTAAGAGCTGATCATTCACTGTGATGGTAGCAATCCCACATACAGTCGCCAGACCATCTAGTAATAGGAGGCAGAATAAAGATAGGTGGGGAGATCTATCACCACATCGAGCAAGTCAATGCTATAGACAAGGACAAATGGTGGGACAAAAAAATTAAAAGCATATTGAACTGGAGCGGGTACGAACCTAGCAAGGGAATTGGCAATAACCTCCAAGGAATCGTTAAGCCTATAAAACAAAAGAAACATGGCACCACCTTCGGCCTGGGATATGCATTTACCTGAAAGAATTCAATGACTGGTCGCCACCATTGGAGCAGCCAATACCATGCTTGGAACAGACTTTCCAACCGGCCAAAGCTATCTACGGGTCAGAAGAAGACGAAGCACTAGCAGTAGTGAGGAATTTGTTCCTAGAAGATGATGATATAAATTGTTGTGTCATTTTTTAGGAGGAGAGGGAGGAAGGCCCTTCCATAAAGGCTGTAAGTAGAGGAGCATGCCTCAATATCTAGACTACCAAAACTACCAAAGCTCAGCGAGCCTCGAGGTAGCAAAGCTAAACAAGCATCATGCACTACCTTTTATTTTTACTAGTTAATCTTTTCTTTCGCATTTTAGATTTCAGCAACAAGATCTTCAATGTTCAAAATAGTTATGGAATTTATCAAAGCATCTCGATTTTCCTTATAAATCAACAATCTTATTATTTTCTCTCATTACTTTACTTATTCAACATTACTATTACTTATCTTGATGAACTAATGCATGTGACATGAAATGAAACAACGCAAAAAATGGACATAGATTAAAAGGAATATGATATGCCTGAAGAGATTGTTAAAGAGGTTGAGAACTTTGAAAATTAACCTAAATCCAACCTAGACGAGACTGAGATTGTTAACCTGGGAGATGTAGAAAACATCAAAGAAACATGAATTAGTGTCCACTTATCGCCATCAGTAAAGAAAGAATACACCGAATTTCTAAATGAATATGAGAACATATTTGCCTAGTCATATGATGACATGACTAGTCTAAGTACATCTATTGTGGCTCACAAACTATCGACAGATCTGACATATCCACCGATAAAGCAAAAGCTTAGAAAGTTCAAACCTGATATGAGTTTAACAATTAAGGAATAAGTCACCAAGCTGGTCAAAGCTGAAGTTCTCAGGGTAGTTGAGTATCCGACATAGTTAGCTAATATTGTGCTATTACCAAAGAAGGACGGGAAGCTTAGAGTTTATATCAACTATAGGGATCTTAACCAGGCTAGTTCGAAAGACGACTTTACTTTACCAAATATACACATCTTAATCAATAATTATGCTAAGCTTGAATTTCAATCGTTCGTGGTTTGTTTTGCTGGTTACCATCAGATTTGGACTGATCAAGAAGATGCTAACAAAACAGCTTTCATTATGTCGTGAGGAGTGTATACTACAAGTTGATGTTATTTGGGTTAAAGAATGCAGGGTCACCAACATGAGGGCTAGGACTACCATTTTCCATAATATGATACACAAGGAGATAGAGGTATGCATAGATAATGTTATCATCATGTCCAAAAAGGCCATTGGTCACATGGAAGATTTGAGGAAGTTTTCAATAGATTGCGAATGTACAACTTGAAATTGAATCCCACAAAGTGTGCATTTAGGGTTCCCGCTAGAAAATTGCTTGGATTTATTGTGAGTCACTGGAAAGTAGAACTGGATCCTTCAAAAATCAAAGCCATGCAAGAGTTGCCACCGCTAAAGAACAAGAAATATGTGATGAGTTTCTTGGGGAGACTAAACTATATCAGCCGATTCATAGCACAATAAATAGTTATCTGTGCGCCAATCTTTAAGATGTTGAAAAAGGATGCCGCTACTAACTAGACGGATGAATGCCAAAAAGATTTTGACATAATCAAGGAATACTTGTCAACACAACCAGTTTTGGTCCCGCTTGAACCGGGGAAACCTATACTACTCTATATCGTAATGTTAGATGGTGCCCTTGGTTGCGTCATAGGCAGCATGATGAAATAGGAAAGAAAGAGCATGCCATTTACTATCTCAGCAAGAAGTTCACTCCGTACGAAGCCTGGTATTCTCTGTTAGAATGCATATGTTGTGCTCTGACTTGGGTATCCTAGAAGCTCAAACATTACTTTTGTGTTTATACAACATATCTCATATCAAGGATGGACCCTTTGAAGTACATATTTCAGAAGCCCATACCCACTAGCGACCTAGCCAAGTGGCAAATCCTGTTGAGTGAATTTGACATTATCTACGTGACATAGAAGGCAATCAAAATTACAGGCAGTAGCAGATCACCTTGCATAAAATCATGTGGACGGAGAATACAAACCTTTGAAAATGTATTTTACTGACGAAAAGGTATCATTCGTAGGAGAGACATTGCACAATCCTATGATGGTTGGAGAATGTTTTTCGATAGAGTAGCAAATTTCAAAGGAATTGGCATAGGAGTAGTCGTAGTGTTAGAAACTAGTGAGCATTATCCGGTGTCTGCTAATCTCAAGATCCCGTGAACCAACAACATTGTCAAATATGAAGCCTACATCCTAGGGCTCAAGATGCCCATTAACATGAATGTACAAGAGTTGCTAGTGATTGGACATTCACAATTACTCATACATCATGTACGAGTAGAATGGGAAATCAAGAACTCCCAAATACTCTCGTATCTGCATCATGTATAGGAACTGAGAAAGAGGTTCACAAAGACACAATTCTGACATGTTCCTAGGAATTTGAATGAATTTACTGATGTATTGGCTACCCTGTCATCCAGAGATACAACGTCAAGATAAAACTTCATTGATCCCATTCCAATGAAGATTCATGATCATCCAGCTTATTATGCCCATGTTGAAGAAGAAGCAGATGGAAATCCTTGGTTTCATGATATCATGGAATATTTGACAAGAGGAGAATCTATAGAACTTGCAAATCCTACACAAAAGTGAACCTTTTGAAGGTTATCCAACAAATTGTTCCATAGTGAAGGAATCCTATATAGGAGAACTCCTGATATGGGATTCTTACGGTATGTCGACGCAAAGGAAGCATCTATGCTGTTAGAAGAAATCCATGCTTGGACCTGGGGCCCATATATGAAGGTTTTTGCCTTAGCCAAGAAGATACTCTGTGTTGGTTACTTTTGGATGACTATGGAGATAGATTGCATCCAGTATGTCCCGAAATGCTAGTGTTGTCAGATAGATGCAGACATGATAAAGGTACCTCCACATAAGCTTAATGCAACAAGATCACCATGGTCATTTGCCACTTGGGGAATGGATGGCGTTGGACCAATCGAGACCGCCGCATCCAATGGGCACAAATTTATCCTGGTAGGAATCGACTATTTTACAAGATTGGTCAAAGCAGCATCTTATACATCAGTAACTAAGAAAGTTGCGGCAGACATTGACTGCGATCACATTGTTTGCTGGTTTGGGATTCCAGAGTCAAGCATTACTGATAATGGCTCCAACCTTTATAGTGATTTGATGAATGATATGTGTGAAACCTTCAGGATCAAACACAAAAATTCCACAACCTATAGGCCTCAAATGAATAGAGCTGTGGAAGCCGCCAATAAGAATATCAAGAAGATACTGAGGAAAATGATAGAGAAGCATAAGAAATGGCAAGAAAAACTGTCATTTTCTTTGTTATGATACTGAACTATAGTCTACACATCAACCGAGGTAACCCTCTATATGCTGGTTTATGGTATAGAACTTGTCATTACCGGTGAAGTAGATATTCTTTCCTTAAGGATCACACAAGAAGCTGAGCTCGACGATGCAGAATGGATGAGAAGTCGTTATGAGAAATTTGCCTTTATTGACGAAAAGAGAATGAACACAATTTTCAATGGTCAACTTTATTAGAACAAAATTTTAATAGCCTTCAACAAAAAAGTCAAGCCGCGACAATTCACGCCAGGGCATCTAGAATTAAAGAAAGTTTTCCCACATCAAGATGACGCCAAAGGGAATTTCTCTCCCAATAGGGAGGGTCCCTACATGGTTCACCGGGTTCTGACAAGATGAGCCCTTGTATATGAAGAAATGGACAAAGAAGTTGGGCCAAAACCAATCAATTCAGCTGCAGTCAAGTGCTACTATGTGTAATCTGTATGTTTTCCTTTATGGTGTAATTTGAACTACGTCTTACCTGATTCTCATTTAATAGGGGATATGTAGGCAGCTTTATGGGTTCGATCACAATTCAATAAAGTTTTTATTTCCCTCGCAATTGGAAACTGGGGCAATATTTTGAGAAGGATCCACAAAACTCTGAAGTAATTTCAACAAGTCACCGCAAGCAACTATTAGAAGCATCAACCCATTAAGCTGGAGCGGAATTTTGAGGAGGACCCTCAAGATTTCGTAACAAGAGAAGTTGCAATGTCTTGAGCCATGTCACAATTGTCGGTTCATCTAAAAGTTATTTCCTAAATATTTACTTATGTCATATTCTTACAAATTCATGCATGTTTATTAATGAAATTTCTTATTTCAGCTACGTTATCCCCAATAATACATACCTTATCACCAGATCAAGGCCGAACAGGTCAAGTAAAGACATTGGGGATACGAACTAACCTCCCCTCTACAAAACTCATGATTTTTCTTTGGATGCAAACACTTGGATTGCAAAAGCATCTGACATACTATATGCATTTACCAGAATTATATCCATGCACGCCGGCAATATTCCCTATATTGCAATGTCCCCAACAGTCATAATATCGCAACCTATTATCAGCTAAGAAACTCTATTATTATTTGCCATTTTATTTATGCATTGTATAAGGATACTATTCTGCCTTGCGAGATTAAACATTGTCTCCATCTGCATATTTGCATTGCATAAGGCTACCATACTTCCTTCCGAGACTAAACAATGTCTCCATCTGTATGTTTGCATTGCATAAAGCTACCATTCTGTCTTACGAGACTAAACACCGTGTCTAGCTGAATTTTCATAAGGCTACCATTCTGCCTTCCAAGACTAAACATTGTGTCCATCTGCATTTATGCATTGCATAAGCCTACCATTATGCTTTCCAAGACTAAACATTATCTCCATCTGTATTTCTGCATTGCATAAGGCTACCATTCTGTCTTCTGAGACTAAACACTGTCTCCATCAGCATGTTAGCACTACATAAGTCTACCATTCTACCATCCAAAATTAAACATTGTCTCCATCAACATTTATGCATTGCATAAGGCAACCATTCTACCTTCCGAGACTAAACACTATCTCCATCTGTATCTGCATGGCTGAAACATTGCCACCTCTACATCTCATAGTTGAAAGATCGCCACATTATTTATGCTTGCATGGCTGAAAGAACGCTACCTCATTTACGCTTTTATGGCTGAAATATTGCCTTTTTATTTACGCTTGCATAGCTAAAAGATCGCCACCTTATTTACATTCTGCATAGTTGAAAGATCACCACTTTATTTATGCTTGCATGACTGAAAGATCACCAACTTATTTACATTTGCATGGCTGAAAGATTGCCACTTTGTTTACTCTGTTATGCTTATAAAAGTATGTCCCAAGGTTTTTTGTTTTTATTTTTCTTTAATTTTTAAAGATTTTTAAATCAATTTGATGGCCCTATTTGTATAAACAAATCCAATAATTATCATTTTTGTGATTTACTTTTTAAATTTTACTTTTATACTAAAATATATCTAACAGAATTTTAGCATATTCTTTACAAATCTATTTACTATTTTAAAATCTAATTGCATATAATTGCAATATTAGCCTCTTTTAAGGTTCAATTATGTTTATAATTACAAAATTAACTCACATATTTCTTATTTAATAGTATGTATTATTAATCAATTTAGAACTTTTAATTTACTTCAAAAAATTATTGTACTATTTTTATAAAATAAATAAGGGAAAAATGGCTATTTAAAAGTTAGCCCATTTTCATTTCAATTTTAGCTGGATTTGGCACCCTAATTGTACTAATTTTTAACCCAATTACCCATCCCAAATCCTAATTTACCCGACCCATGACCCAATAAATAACCAGTCCGGTTTCCCCATTCGATCCAGGTCGTTGATCAAAATGATCAACGACTACCCTTTAATCTTTCATTTTTTTTAATTTCCCATTACCCCCAAAACCCTAACCATTTCTCACATGTAGCGGCCTTCAAACCCCCTTCTATCAAACTCTCTCTCCAACCTAGCCGCTATTTCGAACACCACCCTAAAATTGCTAGAATCTATGGCTTCCATAGACATTATGGGCCTGTATCTGCCTCCTATGATCTTATATGCTCGATTATTATGGTTTTGAGATAAGACTTTGAAGAAGCTTGGTACAGACCTTGGATGCTTCAATTCTATGGTTGGTTCCGGCCATCTTTGATCTTGTTCCGGCCATCTATGGCTATTCAAGCCTAATTCTTGGCTTCTCATGCTCAGATCAATGACCTTCCAAGCCTTTCTCACCATCGGGGTTCTTCCGAAAACCCTAACCTTCGAGGTTTTTTCGATTATTTTAAGATCTATTTTAGATATGTGTTTTCTCTGAACTTCGAAATGATTTCTCAAGGTTTGTGTCAATTAGGGTTTTATTAAATTATTTTTGAAGCTTTCTCTGATTTTCAATGTATTTCTTTATGTTGTTCTTCTACTGAAATGTTCATGTTAAAGGTCTTACTTACTTTCTAAGATTTCCTAAATTTATTTTGTTAGTGTTCTATCTGATTTACTTTTTTTTCATCTTTGTGACTCGATTGATGGTGATAACCTTAAACATTTGGGGATTCATTCGAGTTTTGAGACAATTTTCTATGTGATTTTCTTGCTCTTCATCTCTGAACTTGATTGGTTTCAAAAACTTAATTTCTGCGGACCTATTCGAGTTTCTTAAAGTTTTTTCATCTGTTTATCGATTGAATTTCTAAATCTTTTGTTTCTTTAATGATTCTGACTTCCTCATAAACTTTATAAGGTCTTTTACTTGATCCTATGGCATGATATTTGATAATTTCTCTTCTCTGTTACTGAGTAACTGAAATACCTAAGTGACTACCTGTGTTGGCTACTATATGATGTTTCACTTTGTCCTATATTTAGCCTTGCGGGCTTAATGCTTATATACTTTTTTCTATGCTAAATTTCCATATGAAATGACCTTCAATTTTGGGATTGATTTCAAACCTCCTTGAATAATTTTGATTGCATTCATGTGATACGTGATTGACTCCTTCCTTGTTTTGCCTTACTGATTTCCCCGTTTCTTGTGTTGATTTGGAAAACTTTCCTTAGACCTTCGATTCCCCTTTTTGTGAATTGACTTATTTGTTTACTCATGAATCATTAATTCTCTATGATTTACTATGTACTGATTGTCTCTATATTGTGCAACTTTATTTATTTTCTTAACTTATTTTGTTAACCGAGTATCTCAAAGATTCTTTTCTCAGTTAAACCCCTATGTATTTACCCCTATTTGTCTACTTTGGAAAAGATGTTTACGGAATCTCTTCCTTTAAAAGTTCTCTGTCAATTACAAGTTAAGTTTGAACTCCTTAATTAAAGGAAGTCCTTATACTGATTGATTTTAATTGTTAAATAGTTCCATAATTACTACTAAATTATGATCCTTGCCTTGTTTTCTACCTATTTTAAAACTATAAAATCCCCGCTCTCTCATTAAAACAACACACGAACACTCTTAGTTTCTGAACTCTCACTCACATTCAAAACTATTCTCTTTTGTTACTTGAACTGTGGCATGCCTTCCAGTCCTGCTATTTGCTTTTACTGTATCTTGCCCTTTGAAACTGGTATGTTCTGATTAATATTTTCAGCAATCACAACAATGTTTTTACTTAATGACCCGGTTGTCTGCCTACTGCTTGTGTTTGGTTCCGTACTTATTTTAGCATGTTGTCATTTCCTTCTGCTTGTTCTACATCTACTAGCATCATAAATGTGTTTGATGTTAATTGTTTGTTTGAGGCATGACAATATTAAGCATTACTGTCTATGACTCAAACTTGATTCCCATGGAATCATAACCTCTATGTCACCATCACATTTTGCATATTCTTGTTGATTTTGTTAACATTACAGTACTCTATATTGATGTGCATGCCAAGAATTAGCTAATGCCTAAATGCATAGGCTCTTTGCAATTCCCAATCCCTGAACCCCTTTGTGTGAAATCTTCAATCATATAACTGTTTCACAACACCTCTCCCCCCTCTCATTTACTTTTTTTTAGTTCTTTAAAACTCTATTTCTTCACTTGTACTCTTTCTTAGACTTTAAATTCTGCCCCCTCTAGTGAGCCTTCCCTAGGGACCCATTGAGCTCCCTCTGAACTTGGACATTTTTGATATTTTAGGACCGCACTAGTCCCTATTCTAGTGATACAATTTAGGTGTGAGCACTGCCCCGACTCCCATTGAGGCTATTAGGTAACTCTGATACACTCAAATTGGAGAAAGGGCTTGGATTAATGGTCTTTGAGTTCGTCTATCTCATAATTCAGATAAAAAGTCAGAATCAGGCTTTCCTTTGGTTGTACTTTTCTGATGTGATTTACTTACGATTTGTAATCAGTTTTAATAAATATTTAGGACTGGCTAGTGAAACAGGAATGGGTAACTATGCATGCAAGGGATATGGTGTTTCAATTTTTGCATATTCATTTTTACCTAGAAATCATGCCTCTAGGATTGTTCTAATATCATTTTGCATAATTCAAACTGTATTTTAGACACTATGTCTATAGGTTTAAAAGCAATTTCTACATTACATACAATGTCTATAGGTTTTAAAACAAGTTCTGCAGTTTAGATACCATGTCTATGGGTTTAAAAGAAATTTCTGCATTAGATAGCATGTCCATATGTTTTAAAACAATTTGTGCGTTAGATACCATGCCTATAGGTTTGAAACCAAGCTTCAGCATTCAGATACTATGTTTATAAGTGAATCTGATTCGCTTTACATAATGCTCGATATAAAATCAGCAATAATATATACTATTATCTGCAAAACCTATAATGAATAAGTTAATTCTGCATCTCTTTTGATAATCCAAGTCTTTTACTTAACCAAAGGTTAGAAAACATGCCTATAGGATCCCAAATAATTCATTCTGACCTCTTATTGTCTCATCACCTTCTAAATTCAGTAGATCCCATGCCTATAAGACCCCATCTAACTACTTAGGCAAGCCTTAGAGTAATAATTTGTAACGACCCGACCTGTCATTTTAGAAAATTATGCCCCAATCCCCAATTTAACTGTTTCCCTAGGTTCATTTATGCTATTGTGGTTTGCCGGGAGAGTCGGTCCTGAAATTTGGAGCATTTTGGGACACTTAGTCCCTAAATGAGAGCTTTAAAGATAGAAAATGGTCCGAAACCGGAACAGTGTTAAGACGATCTCGGAACGGAAATATGAAGGTTCCATTAGCTCCGTTAGGTGATTTCGGGGTTGGGAGCATGTCCGGAATGTATTTTGGAGGTCCGTAGCTCAATTAGGCTTGAAATGCCGAAGGTTGAAATTTTGGCGAATCTGAACGATCGGTGAGATTTTGATCCGGGTGTCGGAATGGAATTCCGACAATTTCTGTAGCTTCATTATGTGATTTTGGATATGTCCGCAAATTTTCAGGTCATTCGGACGTCGTTTGGTTGGGTTTTAGATCGAATGTGCAATTCGGAAAGCTTTAAGAAATTTAGGCTTGAATTCGATGTGAATTATTGATTTTTGATGTTATTTTGGCGATTTGATCGCGCGAGCAAGTTCGTATGATGTTTTTGAGTCAGTGTGCATATTTGGTTTGGAGCCCCGAGGGCTCGGGTGAACTTTGGATAGGCCACGAGATCAATTTCTCATGTTAGAAGTTGCTGTCTGCAACTGGTCTGCAGAGTTCGCAAATGCGAACAATAGTTCGCAAATGCGAACTCCCCACTATTCTGCAGAGTTCGCAAATGCGAACAATAGTTCGCAAATGCGAACTCCCTCCTATTGTGCCTGTGTTCGCAAATGCGAACGATAGTTCGCAAATGCGAACTTGACCCTACTGTGCCTGTGTTCGCAAATGCGAACAATAGTTCGCAAATGCGAACTCGACACTATTCTGCCTGTGTTCGCAAATGCGAACAATAGTTCGCAAATGCGAAACTCCCAATATTTAGCCTGTGTTCGCAATTGCGAACAATAGTTCGCAAATGCGAACTTCCTAGTTTTGCCTTGGCTTCGGAAATGCGAACAAAAGTTCGCAAATGCGAACTTCCCAGCCTTAGCTTATTTTTCAAACTCCAGAAATTGGTCGGGGTTCGCAATTGCGAACCCATGTTCGCAAATGCGAACACAGAGACCTGTAAATCACGATTTCCAGCTTTAATATTCACATTTCACAACCCAAAAACACCCATTTGCGATTATTCACGGATTCCTTCTTCTTCAAAACAATTGTAAGTCACTTTTTACTTAATTCTTTCAATTCTTAACATCATTATACATGTTTTCAATAGAAATCAAAGGTTTTCATGGTAGAATTCCTTGTTTTTGTTAGAAAATAGGGTTTTTCATAAATTGGGGAATTGGACCTCGAATTGAGGTCCGATTTTGAAACAAATCATATACATGAACTCGTGGGGGGATGGGTAACCGGATTTTGGTTCTAACCCTGAGTTCCGACCATGTGGGCCCGGGGTCGAAATTCACTATTCCGGGCAGAATGTTGTAAAGTTGTAATTAGCCTTAGGAATTTGTTTGTTGGGTAGTATTGATGATATTAATTCAATTGTGTATAGATACGATTGGATTGGAGCCAAATTTGAAAGGAAAAGGCATTGCCACGGATTGAATTGTTCTTAAACATTGAGGTAAGTGGCTTGTCTAACTTCGTGTGGGGGGCTTTCACCCCTAGGATATTATTGTGATACTTTAAATGCCTTGTACGCGAGGTGACGGGCGTGTACATGCGCTGGTTGTTGAACACATACTTTACTCAAAATGTTCAATGAGTGATATTCCCGTTTTTAGTTGTTAAATTCGATATTCCTACCCGGTAGTAGTTAGAAAAGCATGATTAGATAGAATCTAACTGTCTAGTTGCTTAATTGACTTACTTAAGTTTTTCTTGGTAATCGCTGGCGCTGTTCATCGGCGAAGTTATTGTTAAGCATATTATACTTCTTTCTGTGTATTCCTTTACTTGCTGTGGTTGTGGACTACGGGTTCAATTCCCTAGATCCTGAGATTATTGAAATATGGACTATGGGTTCAATTCCCGAGATCCTGAGATTTTTGAAATATGGACTACGGGTTCAATTCCCGAGATCCTGAGATTATTGAAATATGGACTACGGGTTCAATTCCCGAGATCCCTGAGATTTTTGAAATATGGACTACGGGTTCAATTCCCTAGATCCCGAGATTATTGAAATATGGACTACGGGTTCAATTCCCTAGATCCTGAGATTATTGAAATATGGACTACGGGTTCAATTCCCTAGATCCTGAGATTATTGAAATATGGACTACGGGTTCGATTCCCGAGATCCTGACTTATTGGTAGGGACTGCGGGTTCGATTCCCGGAGATCCTAAGTTATTGAGATATTATTGAAACATGGGCTGCGGGTTTGATTCCCGAAGACCCAGGGGTACTGAGAATGGGACTGTGGGTTCAATTCCCACAGATCCTGGATTCGTTTATTTGAGTTGGTTATTTGTTATTAGCTTGATTGTAGACAGTTTCAGTAAACATCGCAATGTTGTTATTTCGTAAATTATTGTTATTATCTGTTAAACTGTTTATTTTGTTATCATCATATTATTATTGTTTCTCAGTAGGGCCCTGACCTTCCTCGTCACTACTCCATCGAGGTTAGGCTTGGCACTTACCGAGTACCGCCGTGGTGTACTCATGCTACTCTTCTGCACACTTTTGTTGTGCAGATCCAGGTACATCAGAGGAGGCTCGTACTAGGTGATTCTGCAGCTTTCTGGGAGACTTCGAGGTATGATCTGCTACGTCCGCGGATCCGGAGGCTTCCTTCTATTCTAGTATTACTAGTTGACATTTTTCTTCCTTTCGTTGTTAGATACTCTTTACACATAGAGCCACAGTTGTATTCTCTTTTAGTCTGTGTTACCGTGGGGTTCCGGATCTTGGTAGTGTTTTTATTCATTGTGTGATGGATGTATGTGCCAAGCGGCACGGATTACATATCTTTTATGCTATTTTCCGTTGTTTCTTAATTAAGTATTTATAATTTGTATATTCCGCAACGTGTTAGGCTTACCTAGTCGTGGGGACTGGGTGCCATCATGACATGTTCACGATTGGTGAACTAGGGTCGTGACAAGTTGGTATCAGAGCTCTAGTTTCATAGGAGTCACGGGACACAAACCGGTTACTTAGAGTCTCGCCGATCGATACGGAGACGTCTGTATTTATCTATAAGAGGCTATGTAACTGTTTAGGAAACTCTTCATTTCTTTTGGATTCCTTGTCGCGTGACATTTTTGGCACCAAATCTAAACTATTGCTTTCTATTCTCTCACAGATGGTGAGGACACGCGCTACTCGCGACGATCAGGTACCCGTGCCCTCTGTTGCCGCCGTCAAGGGCCGGGGTCGAGGTAGAGGACGAGGACGCGCCCGAGGTGCAGCCGAAGCACCCGCACGCGCTGCCGCTGAGGTGCCACGGGTAGACCAGGTTGGAGCGCAGGCACCTGGTACACCGACTACAGCTGCTACTACTCCAGCACTACAGGAGACCCTGGCCCAGTTCATGAGTATGTATACCACTTTAGCTCAGGCAGGACTGCTTCCTCTCGTCGCAGCTACATCTTAGGCCGGGGGAGGGGCCCAGACTCCCGCAGCCGTTACACCGGAGCAGCGTGTGCCGGTGGGACAAGTTCCAGATGTTTTGGTTATGCCTCCTGCCGCCCCAGCACAACCCGGAGGTGGACCAGCTGCCTCTGAGGACGAGCAGCGTAGATTGGAGAGGTTCAAGAAATATGACCCTCCAGTGTTTAGTGGTTTGGCTTCAGATGATGCATTGGGTTTTCTAGAAGAGTGTCATCGTATTCTTCGTACTATGGGGATTGTGGAGACCAGCGGGGTTTCCTTCACTGCTTTTCAGTTTCGTGGGGCCGCTTATGATTGGTGGCGCACGTACGAGTTGGATAGTCCAGAGGAGTCTGCTTCATTGACCTGGACGCAGTTTTCAGATCTGTTTTTGAGGGAGTTTGTTCCACAGAGCCTTAGGGATTCTTGGCGCTCGGAGTTTGAGCGGTTGCGACAGGGCTCCATGTCAGTATCGGAGTATGCTATCAGTTTCACCCGCCTAGCCAAGCATGCACCGGCTTTGGTAGCCACGGTTCGGGAGCGAGTGCGGAGATTTATTGAGGGCCTTGTTCCGCCTATCCGATCCAGCATGGCCAGAGAGCTTGAGACAGATATATCTTATCAGCAGGCAGTTAGCATTGCCAAGAGGATCGAGAGTATGATCCCTAGAGAGCGGAGAGAGAGAGAGGCCAAGAGGTCTCGTGAGTCGGGTCATTTCTCTGGTGCCCGCACTTCATCAGCCGGTCGTTTGGCAGAGGTTATTCCGGTCGACCAGTTCACTCGGCATTGCCCGCAGCCGGTAGTACTTCAGGCCTTCCAGCATCTCAGGAGCCTTATTATGCTCCCCCAGTTTCCAGTGCACCTCCTGCGCGGGGTCCGTCCAGGGGTGAGACTAGTGGGGGTGAGGCCGGTCAGTCACAGCCACCGCGTCCTCCTAGAGCTTGTTTTGAGTGCGGGGATACTCGCCACCTGGTTAGGGAGTGCCCCAGGCGCAGGAGAGGAGCCCCTCATCAGTCATCACAGCATCCGCGTGGTTCTCAGGGCCAGCAGGCTATCATTCCAGCCCCAGCTGCCACTCCACCTGCCCAGTCATCCAGGGGCGGGGGTCAGGGTTCCAGAGGCCGCCCTCGAGAGGGGGGACAGGCCAGATTTTATGCTATTCCTGATCGCGCTGCGGCTGTTGCATCTGACTCTGTTATCACAGGTATTATTATGGTTAGTCACAGGGAGGCATCGGTTCTATTCGACCCCGGTTCCACTTTTTCATATGTGTCTTCTTACTTTGCTTCTCATCTGGGTGTGCCTCGGGATTCTTTGAGTGCCCCCATTTATGTTTCCACTCCGGTGGGTGATTCTTTGGCTGTGGACCGCGTATATCGGTCGTGTTTGGTTACCATTTGTGATTTTGAGACCAGAGCGAATCTATTACTGCTCGGGATGGTCGATTTTGATATTATTCCGGGCATGGACTGGTTGTCGCCCCATTATGCTATTCTTGATTGTCACGCCAAGACCTTGACGCTGGCTATGCCAGGCATTCCACGTATTGAGTGGAGTAGTACTCTAGATCATACCCCTACCCGTGTTATTTTGTTTCTCAGAGCTCAGCGTATGGTTGAGAAGGGGTGTGCGCTTATCTAGCCTATGTGCGGGACGTCAGTATTGACACTCCCTCTATTGATTCTGTTCATGCGGTGCGTGACTTTGCTGATGTATTTCCAGCTGATCTTCCGGGCATGCCGCCCGACAGAGATATTGACTTTGCTATTGACTTGTTGTCGGGCACTCGGCCCATTTCTATTCCACCGTACCGTATGGCTCCTCCTGAGTTGAAGGAGTTGAAGGATCAGTTATAGGAGTTATTGGGCAAGGGTTTTATTCGACCCAGTGTTTCGCCTTGGGGTGCTCCCGTATTGTTTGTGAAGAAAAAGGACGGTTCTATGCGTATGTGTATTGACTATCGTCAGCTGAACAAGGTTACAGTGAAGAACCGGTATCCTTTGCCCCGTATTGATGATTTATTTGACCAGCTACAG